>VDFB02174261.1:0-17427 GCA_007258455.2 Sequoia sempervirens
AATGATTTTGAATCTCTTTTTGCTTTTTAATAATTCCTCATAACGCAGAGTGTTATAATATGCTCATGCTATGGGATCATTGTGGTCGAGCCTTAGGCTCGACACACCAAACCATAACGCGAGTGTGTTATAACGCACTCGTGTTATGAGCTTTCAAAACTTTTTAAAAATTTGGCCACAAATTGGTCACCCATCTTTTTGCACCCGCCCAGACATCTTAAATTCTTTTTACATCCCTTCTACAAACTCCTTGCACATCTTTTCATTGCTACCACCAAAAATAATATTATCAACATAGATAAAAACAATCAACTAATGCTCACCTTCTGTCTTGATGTAACGATTATTGTCTATAATCCCTCTTTTGAATCCTTGTTTTTTCAAGTACTTGTCCAATCTAGAGTGTTGCAAAGATAGTTGTCGTTGCACCAAAAGATTGACCTGTTAATGTCCAATACAACCGCCAGAGTTAATGAATCCACAGGAGGTAGTTAATCCATGTCAGGAACTCGAGCGTTGTGTTGCACAACACAAGAAGACCAAGGGCATAGACCTTGTAACAATTCCCCCCCCAAGTGCAATTGAGGGGTTCGAACCCATGATGACCTAGGCTTCGATACCAATTATTGCAAATATGGTTGTCATTGTACACAAAAAGATTGACCTAAACTAATGCCTAATATAACCACTAGAGCTAATGAACCCATAGGAGGTGGTTAAGCCATGTCACTAACCCGATTGTTGCATTGTAAAGCACAAGGAGACCAAGGGAACACACCTTGAAACATAGAGTACCAAGCCCTAGGGTCATGTTTGAGTCCATAAAATACCTTTTTCGATTTGTAGACATAATCCTCATTCTCAAAAAACCAAAATCCTTTAGGTTGTTCAATATACACTTCCTCTTCAAGATTACCATTGAGAAATGATGACTTGACATCCTTCTAATATACCTTGAAATTATTATAGATGAATATTCCATTGAGAATGTCCTAATTTCTTCCAATCTATCCATAAGAGAAAATTTCTTCAAAATAAATACCTTCTACCTCAGCATATCCTTTACAAACTAGTATTTCCTTGCTTCTCATTAATTTTCCATCTTCATTCAATTTTTTTTGAATACCCATTTGGTACAGATTGCATTCCTATCCTTAGGTCTTGTAACAAGTTCCCAAGTATCATTTTTTCAATATGAGTAGTCGGTGTTGTCATTGATGTCAATGTGCTTATGTTTGTGTTGTCATTGATGTCAATGTGCTTATTTTTGTGTTCTCATTGATGTAAAATCATTCATACTCTTGGTGATTGTTGGAAGTCTATTGATGGTTGAGAAGTTGTGATGATGCTTTGATTAGTTTCATTATGTTTCCATTAGTAAGTGTTATTAGTGTCAACCTCTAGTGTTGCTTTGATAAGCATGTGTATGGTTGAAATGTTATGTTGTAGTTGGTTTGGTTGTGATGGGGAGATGTTACAGATGATGAGAATGTGTTTGTGGTGCTCGTTTTCCAAGTGATTTTGAAAAAAAATGAATAAAAGAGGAAACAATGTGTTGTAGAGGCATTATGGCATACATAGTGGTGTTCTGGTTTTGCTCCACATTTTTTCTATTTTCAATATTTGCTTATGCAGTTTGGATATTTTGATTAGAGGTATTCATAAGTGTTATATCCAAAGTTTCTTGGTCTAGATCATTGTGTAGAGAAAGTTGTGTTCACCAGTGTGTGAACTTTGTATTGCAATGGTGTCTGGGAGAAATGGATTTTCTCTACATTTCTCCACAGTTTTTTTTAGGTCTTACGGTTCTATAAGTATGTTGATAAGGTTCATATCTACCTTTAGTTGAAGTTGTTCATGGTTTTGTGCTCTGCAAGTTGATTTCTTGAGTTACAGTGTGTGGAAGATTATTTGGGTGTATAGGATGAGTTTGTTCTTCAGGTGAAAGTTGTTGCAAATGAATTTGTTGGATTTTAGGGTGTTTGTGGAATATTCTAGATTATCTTCAATTGATGTTTGTTTTCCATTATTTCTCTCAAGATTAAAGGAAGTGTGTACATAATTGTTTAATGGTGTTTACATGGGTTTGGTCGATCTTGGGTGTTTACACTAATTGCAGATTTGCTTCGGTGATTGTGGAAGCATGGTGTGACATGTATGAGTGGATTTAAGTCTGAGTTAAGGTTTGATGTGGCCCTCCTTCATTCCTTTCCACCACGAGCATGTTCTAGTGGAAAACTAATTCGAGTTTCCACGATTGAGGTGCATAACCAATCGTAGAGAATGTTTTCAAGGTAGAAGAAGGTATAAATAAGTGTTGTGTTGATGGAGGATGTGTGTATAGTGAGTGTGATGTGAATTTTAGATGTTTTGAAGTGTGAACTTGTGAAGTGCAGGGAAAGCTTTAATAAGTTAAACTACAAGAAGAAGTGAGTAAAAGGTGTCTACAATCTTCAAAAAGGTTGTGAATTTGTTGGTGATGTTGTGGTGGAATTTTCTATTGCATTGAGATGGATTTCTCATTGTAAAAATATTCTTTCTTCTTCTCTATAATTTGGTAGTGACCCATTGGAAGTGAGCCCTTTAACAATGAGCCTATTATATCTAGTGTTGCAATTACTTTATATTGTGAGCTAATCCTCATTGTGGTTTTTCCCTTCTTGGGTTTTCCATATAAATATGGCATTCTATTGTGCATGGTGTTGATGTGTTTCAGTTTCTATTATTTTCTTTCATGCAAAATCATTCCAATAGATCAAAGGCTAATAAAGTTGATGTGGATCTAAATGTTAATGTGGGTTTTGATATTTTAATGTACAACTAATTCACCCCACTCTTAGTTTTCTTATGCATTCAACAATTGGTATTAGAGCAATATTCCTTAGAATAAATCTTAACCAATTGAGATAGATTTGGGATGGCACACAAGAGAGATGCTCCTATGTTTGATGGATCAGATTATACATTCTAGAAGACAAGGGTGGAAGGTTTTCTGGTATCCCTAGGATATGGAGTTTGGAAGTCTATTGTGATTGGATACACTATGCCTACAAATGGTCTAAGTACTAATGATGATATCAAGGCCTATGAGAACAATGGTAAAGCAAGGTATGATATTTTACATGGTCTTTCTAATATTGAACTTGTGAAAGTTATGAATATAAAAATTGCTAAAGAGATCTAGACAAAGTTGGAAAGCATTTATGAAGGAGATGGTAAGGTCAAGTAAGCCAATATGTAGAATCTAAAGATCATATTTGAGAATATGTGGATGTCAAAAGATGAAAAAATTACAAGCTACATGCATAAGGTGGATGTGACTATCAACTCCATCAGAGGTCTTGGTGGAATGCTTGAAGAAGAAGTAGTAAACACGGTACTAAGAACTCTTCCTAAATCTTATAATCATAAAGTTTATGCTATTGAGGAAGCTCAATATTTAATAAAATTTAATAGAGAGCAGTTGTATGGTGCTTTATCTTATTTTGAAATGAGAGAATGTGGTCCAAGTAAATCAAAAGTTGAGACTACTTTTAAGGTTGGAAAATTAGAGAAGACTAAGGAATCAAATAAGGAGGATCTTGATGATGTAGAAGAAAATTTTGTGAGGAGAATGAAAAATGGTACTAGAAAGTATAGAGGTAAGTTACCTTTCAAAATTTTCAATTGTGGAGAGATAGGTCATTATGCTACAAGATGTCCAAACAAAGCTTTGAATGACAAGAATAAGGAGAACAAAGGTAAAAAAATTAAGAAATGTTGTTATGTAAGAGAAGATTCTAGTATATTTGATGATGAATCTGACTATGTGGATGATGAGGATAGTGAATGCTTGTTCATGGCTATAAATTTTCAATCTAACTCTAATAACTCTAAGAGATGTATGAAGGAAAGTGCTTCAAAAGTAGGCCATAATGTTGAAGGAACTATGGTGACTAATTTTCATTCTAGAGAGGAGAAGAACTACTGGATCATTGATAGTGGATGCTCAAATCATATGATCAATAATAAAAGTAAGTTTTTTAAACTTGATAAATATGAAACAGGTCTAGTTAAGCTTGGTGATGATACATCTACTAAGATATGTGGAAAAGGTTCAATCAATTTTAATGGCAAGCATAATACAAATGTTGTTCTTGATGTTAAGGGTCTAAGGAATAACCTCTTGAGTGTTGGACAAATGTGTAGCAAAGGCTATAATCTTATGTTTCAAGATGATGGATGTGAGATCAGAAAAGGATCTGGAACTATGGTTGATGTTGGAAGAAGGAAAAATAGAAATATTTATCAGCTTAAAGGGGATGATGGTCATTGCTTTATGAACCAAATTAATGAAAGTTGGCTATGGCACAGAAGCATGTCTCACATCAATTTTGATAGCCTAGTGAGGATTATTTCAATTCAAGTTGTGAGAGATCTTCCAAAGATTACAAAGCCCATCAATGTTGTCTGCAAAGAATGCCAGATTGGGAAGAAAGAAAGAAGTTCTAAAGTCAAAGAAAAATCTAATACTAGACTATTCAAATTGGTTCATACAGATCTTTTTGGTCCTACCAAAGTAAGAATTTTTCAAGGTGAGATGTATTCCATGCACTATTAATTGATGATTACTCTGGAATGACTTGGGTTACTTTTCTCAAAGAAAAATTAGAAGCTCTAGATAAGTTTAAAGAATTCAAAGTTATGGTTGAGAATGAAATGGAAATAAAAATCAAAATTTTGAGATTTGATAGAGGTGGATAGTTTTCCTCCAATGAGTTTAACAGTTTTTGTGAGAATCATGGAATAAAGAGGCATTTATCTTCCCCTAGGACTCCTTAGCATAATGGAGTGGTTGAAAGAAAGAATAGGATTGTTTAGGAAGATGCAATAACAATGATGAAAGAGGAAAACCTATTGGAAGTCTACTGGAGAGAAGCAATTCATATTGTTGTCTACATACTTTACAAAGTTCAAGCAAGAAAAAATAGTGCAAAGACTCCCTATGAGTTGGGGTATGGAAGGATCCCTACAATCAAATACTTCAAAGTGTTTGGAAGAAAATTTGCTATATTAGAAGTGATGAAGAGAACTTAGGAAAGTTTGATACACGATCTGATGAAGGAATATTCCTTGGATATTGTACAAGAATCAAAGCTTATTGATGCTACAACAAGAGACTAAAGAAGATTGTTGCAAGTGCAAGTGTCAAAGTGGATGAAGACTTATAGAAGAAATCAGTGGTGGTAGATGGATATGAATCAGATCATTCCTCTTGTAAGGAAAATGATAGAGATGAAGGTAAGAATAAAGAATATCATATTGAAGAGGAAGAATCTTTGGAAAGGATCCCTAATAGTCCTAAGTATGTGTAGAAGAATCATTCTAAAGATCAGATCATTGGTGACAAAAGAAACTTAGGTGTGTTGACAAGAAGAAAAGTTGCAATGACAAAAGAATAGGTAAACCTATGTTTACTTTCTAAAGTTGAACCTAAAACAATGATTGAAGAATGCAAAGATGAATATTGGATCAAGGCTATGGAAGAAGAACTAATGTAGATTGAGAAGAATTAGACTTGGGAACTTGTCCTAAGACCAACAAACAAGAATGTAATTGGAACTAAGTGGGTATTCTGAAACAAACTAAATGAGAATGGAGAAGTGGTGAGAAATAAGGCAAGGCTTGTGTGTAAAGGTTACTCACAAGTAGAAGGAATATATTATGAGGAGACATTTTCTTTGATGACAAGAATGGAATCTATTAGAATTCTTTTTGCTTTTGCAGCACAAAGATTACAAATTTTATCAGATGGATGTGAAGTGTTCTTTCTTAAATGGTGAGTTGGAAGAAGTATACATTAAACAACCAAAAGGAATTTAGTTATAAAAAAATTTGGATATGGTTTGCAAATTGAAGAAGGCACTTTAAGGACTGAAGCAAGCTCCCAAAGCTTGGTGTGCAAGGTTGGGTAGGTACTTGTTACAACAAGGATTCAATAAAGGTACCACAAATAGTAAACTTTATTTCAAAGTTTAAAAAGATCAAATATTGATTGTAGTTGTGTATATTGATGATATAATATTTGGAGGAAATGAAGCAATGTGCAAGATATTTGCAAAAGAGATGCATAATGAGTTTGAAATTTCAATGTTTGGGGAGATGAATTTCTTCCTTCGACTACAAATTGATCAAATAGAAAAAGGTATATTCATTTCACAATCAAAGTATGTCAAGGAAATATTGAAGAATTTTGGAATGGATGATTCTAAATCGGTATGTACCCCTATGGTTATTGGTTGCAAGTTGAATAAGAATGATGAATATCCTAAGACTGATTAGAGCAAGTATAGATTAATGATTGGAGGACTGCTATATCTAACTACTGCTAGACCAGATATCATGAATGTAGTTTGTCTTATGGCTAGATTTCAAGAAGATCCTAGAGGGTCACATGTTATAGTTGTAGGCACATAAAAATGACTTAGGCCTCCAAGCTACATTTTTCTATATCAAACCACACTTCTTCCTCACATAATTAAATTATTTAATCATGTCCTAATGTCATACTTCACACTATTAATTAAATAATTTCTAATTATTTAATTAATTCATATCCTATATTCTTCTACGATTATTTAAATAAATAAATTATATATTTTTATTTAAATATGTCACTAATTAATCCCTACTCTTTCTATAATTAAATAATTTTCTAATTTATTTAATTACTCATTTCCGGCTACAAATTAAATAATTACCATTTATTATTTAATTTGTTCATTATCCTTTTGTCCTTCAATTAAATAAAATTATTCATTTAACCCACTTTTCATCCCACAAGTAAATAATTAAATTATTATTTACTGTCTTTTGTCTTATTCTCATTTTGAATTAAATAATTATTTAATTCAAAAAGGTCAACTTCCCTTCGTAAATCAAATAATTTCCATTTATTACATGATTCTCCAATTGCCTCTTTTTTCATGTCAAATCTTTCCCCTGTCTCATTTATTCCTCACTGTTGATTTGATTGTTTCCAATTAAACCTCAACCCTTCATTTCAAATCTTGCCCTAATTTTGACCTAATGTTGCCCTAACCCTAATGTTGCTCATCACATTGAATTATATCCTTTGATCTTAGGGTTTTGTCAACTTCTAATCCTAGCCATCCATTTTCAATTTGGTATTCTTTAAAATGTCTCTCTCAAGTCATTTTTAGACAGTCATTTTCAACAACTTAGGCACTTAATACATGCTTGAGAACTCTGAGTACTTGAGCATACAATACTTCAATATTTTGCTTGTCCTAGGCATAGGCTATAGTTGCAATTCAATCTAAGGGAAATTATACTATCCACAACAAGATGGAGAAGAGCAATAGAGGTCAATCAATGGAGGCTTGAAGACCAGGTGACATTGTTTCATGTTTATTTGCTTTTGGTTTCCTTTGTTCTCTATTGCTGATTAGGATTTAGTTTTTTATGCTATTTGCAGCTAACCTAGAAATTTTACCTTGATACATTTGGTGAACCCACAATTACAAGCATCACGCTTCAAGCATACGCAACTCAATGTGTTTTTTTTCAATGTGCTTCTGTTTAATATAAATTTATTTCATTTCCTTTTGATATTGTTTCCTTTTGATATAGCAAACTATTTCTCAGTTAAGAAATTACAGTTTGGTGTTGTTATGTCCTCTTAGAGTAGGTGTGGAATCTTCTAAGAGGTTGGAGGACAAAATTGAGGTGTGTGACTCTTCTTCAGCAGTTTGTGGTTTCTCAAGGCAACACAACACCATTCAATACAGTTTTCATCATCTACATGTTGAGGCATCCAATCTAGAGTTGCAAAGAGGTTGCATTCACCCATTTCAATTCGCCCAGGTTCAAATGTCCAAGATTTGAAAATTAAAACCTAAAATTTTGTTTGACAAAGATTGGAGTTAGAAACTACTAATCGTTCTTTGCAAGGATCCTCCTTTAGTTTTTTTTATCTTAAGTGTCTTTTTCACATAGAATGATTAGTGGGTCTAAAAAGAACTTGAGTGTTTGGTTTGACATCATAAGCAAGGTTAAAATTAATAAGTGTCTTTTGTGTTTTGTAGTTTAAAACTTGTCATTGAATGTGTATTCTCTCCTTTCACACCATTTGGTGATCTTGAGGATCAAAAGCATTTCTTTGGTACTTGTATAACCACCCCCACAATTGGATTTTGGAATTAAAATGCACATTATGCAAGTGTGAGATAAAGGTGTTGTGTATGCTCTCTCCTTGTGCTTCGTGCGATCTTGGAGATCAAAAACAACATACTTGTCTTGATTTTGTTATCTTTATAGGGGATTTCCTCGTAAGAGGGAATGACTCCAACTGGTTTTTCACTCGGGCCAATATATGAAAGGATAAGACTAAATTGTCAAGTCCTCATGGTATGTAGGCCTTAGCCATGTAGTGCCACTCAAAATAGGGTACCTACCGCAAAACATATAAGAGCCCCTAGTAGAGTGATTAAATCCTTAAGTGGCTTGCTAGACGCTCGCGAGGTGTCATGTCCCTGAGTATTCACTAAGAACCTTTGTTTTAGTGGCCAAAATTCTTTTTCACTTGCTAGCACAGGAATGGTCATTTTGAAGCCGCCCCACATCTTCACCATTCATGTGTAGAGGCAAAAATTCCTCTTTGTGGAATTGAGACTTGGTGTGCCTGAGAAGTGAGTGTCGTGTAAGAGGGAGCCAGTGCCACCAAATCTTTAGTTGTCTACCTTGTTTGTTTGGCAGGAGAAATCCAAGTGGGGATCTAGTGAGTGGTATCTCTTGAGAAGCCTAGGGTTGTACAAAGTGCTTTCAAAGTCTTTGTCATTTCACACCAAGATCAAACTCAAAATATTGTGTTTTATGTGTGTCTTTCAAACAAACAAGCAAACAAACATTACACCTAGCAAAATTTTCAAACAAAACAGTCAAAATCAGGTCAAACTCTTGCCAAAATCAGATTCAAACCTTTGAGATCCATTTTTAGACCAACTTCTTGTTGTGATTCCTATTTAAAACCATAAAATTTCTCAATTCACCTTGCATATCACCATTCCATTATTAGGTCACCATTTTTAGATACCTTAGCATCCTCATTTACTTAAATATCCCAACATCACATTAGGCTACCTTTTCAAACTTTTAGGCTTGACACCTTGTGGATTTTAGGATAGAGGAACTATCTATACCTTGACACAACTCATTGCTTCAATAAAATATTATCATTTGACCAAGTCACTTTTTAACTTAGTCCTTTGTCATTTTGGTGATAATTTCCTACTCACATGTCTAGTTGGGAAACTCACCTTGTCACTCTTTTCACTTGTCCTAGAAAAATTCCATTTTAAAATCCTAGTTGAAACATTGGTTTACCCTTGGATAGTTAGTGATCCTATTCTTACATCTTTCAAAAGTGTTTAAGCCCTCAAGTTCACTATAGGTATCCATCACCTCTTAGTCATTTGCATCCTTCATACCACAACATTTTAGACCTAGAAGAGCATTATCATACCATTTAGAATTCATAACATCCAACATTATCATTATCACTTTTAGTCTTGTTGTATACATTAGACATCTTTTATCCTCAAAATACCAAAAATACCAAAAAAAATAGTTGCATTACATTTAGGCATACCTTATTTCAAAAAATACCAAAAACATACTCTTAGTCTCATACCTTTCACCTTCATTTTGAGCAAGTCTTATATGGTTGAAAATGAATTGCAAAAGAAATGGCGAGCAATGGATCTCTTTCATGATGATGATGACCTTTACAATTACACTAGCACCCTCAACTTTAACAATACCACTAATGATCCTCACAACAATACCAACCTTGAAAGTCATGACCATGTCAACTTGGGGTCTACATCTTATAACCAACCAAAGACAATAAATCCTTTCGAACAATTCCTTGTTAGAGACAAAGATGTAAATGTGTTCATAGAAGAAGTAGAGGCTACTACACAAAAGCCGGAAGTAGCCTCTCTTGTGGATGAAATTTTCATGTTGGATCCTCAACGATATTTATCCAAACTATTACATGAAGGAGTTAAACTACCTTAAGGATTTGATGTCAATACCCTACAAGTAGCAACGTCACCCAATAACAACACGCAAACAAGCCAAGGACAATTTACACCACAACCTAACACTTCCATATCCATTGGAACAACAACTCAATGTACCACAACTACCAACACTTCATCCATATTTGTGACACAATCTATGTCAAAACCCATGACACAAACTACATCACAACCATTATTCACATCACAACCCTTTGGCTTGGCATTTACTCCCTTTGGGTCATCATCTAAGGCCATAGGGGCATCCACATCTAACATCCTTGGTAGACCTAAGGAAAGAACGGTTCTCATCCAAGGACCTCAATCAAACACAAACACCATGTCACAAATTAAAGCACACTTTGCAAATGAATAAAATCCTACCTTTAATCCAACACACACTTCTTAAGTTCTTATTTAATACTATTAAAACTAGTATCCGAGAATTGCACAATAAACCTTTAATTCTGAATTAAGTTTGATTCTACTATCCCTGCTTCCTGAAAGAAACTGAGACAAGAAGACTGATAGAAACTACAAAAATAATTATAGTAACATGAAGTATAATATAAAGTGTGATAGCGAAATGATGAAGTGTACTATCAAAATGATATACTACCAATGATGAATTCCAATCTGCACAAACCAAATATTTAATTCCAGAATGATTAACAAATACATGAATGAGTAAAGAAACCAATCACAATTTTGAATAATCAAATCTGCGTACAAAAAACTAAATTCCACAAGACTATAGATAATTAACTTATATTCAGAAAGGAAATAAACTTGAAATCAAATCACACATCAAATTACCACACTGAAAACTGTAAACAGGTCATCAATTGATGCGAGGAGTGGGCCCTACCTCATTGGCCAATTGATGATAGAAGTACTAACTTGCTCTTCTAATTCAACTCAAACATATGTGCATACAACAGATTTTGAATAGGTTTTGAACATCAAGACAATATTATATTAACAACTATCTATGAAGTCTTTAGACTGATACATATTTATACTAGAGCAAGCACCGATAAGTTCCCATGGTTTGTTTATGGCCTATGGACAACAAACCATTAAGTTTGATAAACAAAAACATATACGAGTCTGATAAAAACTAACATTTGGCCACTGGCCAAAAATATAAAATAGTTTTTAACAAGCATTTGCTTCAAAATAAATATGGACAAAAACAACTTGATCACTCCTATCTGCGTCCTCAACCATCTCTGCAATTTTTCGATTACTCCTTGCCAAGTTAGCCATAAATTAGTTAGTGTTTCAACTGACATTCACACTTTATTAATCATTTATTTTTATATTACATTCATCAAATACCTATACTTCCTGTGACAAATAATGACAAGATGACAAGAAATATGAAGGAAAAAAGAAAACAAAGGGTAAAATTATTGGAACACTTTGACCCCCATCACTAACAATAAGGAAACTTTTACAAGAGAAAAAATTATTGTAAAAAGTGTTAAAGATCATATTTATCAATCTTCTATAACATCATTCAAAATCACAAGCATCGTGTCAAAGTTATTTGCATTCATGCATGTTTTTGCAGCTAACATTGTTATGTAGGTTTAAAGAATTCAAGCACCAATTCAAGCATCAAGATCAACATCCAATCAAGCCATTTCATGCAAGATCAAGACCTTGGAGAGATGTGTTAGACTTTAGTCCTCCAAGGATCTCCATTCAAGGGTTTGGTGATTTACAACATAGCATTTTTCATTCATCATTCCTTTCATTCATGTTTCATTTCATTTCAAGGTTTAATTACCAAAACAGGGTTTGACCAAGGCAAACCCCCATTCACCAAAAAAAAAATCCCTTTCTTTGTATGTGCATATTTGCAGGTGAAGAAGGATTGAAGATTGATCAAAAGTGAAATTTTGCAAAGTTTTCAAAATTGTCATCAAAGTTGTCAAGCCACAGAATCTTACTTACAAAATTTAATTTTGACTTTTCGACAATGACATCTGGAGGAATCAAGAGTGCAGATCTAGGAGTAGAGGACTATGAAATCAAATTTTGGATCTCTATAGCAAGACCCATTTTCCCTAGTGCGAATCTATCTCAGGAGGATACTCAACAACAACTTTTGGTGATAGGTGCATGGTGTCTTATCCTTCTCAGATATGCCAAAAGTCTAATATTTATGATTGTTTTATGCTTTTAATTGATGATCCAAGTTTCACATTGCATAATTGAGTTCATTTAATATTTTTTAGTTTTTCTCCCCAAAGTGTTGTTCAGGTAGATCTTACCATGTCTTGTCATAAGGAAATTGACAATATCTCCAATAGGGTTGACTCACCTAGGGCTAAAATTCAATTCTACCTTTGGGGATCTCATTTCCAAATGAAATAGGAGAAAGATAGATGCATCACATCACCCCATTTCAATATAGAGAAGTACCTATTTTTTTCACCATTTCAAAAAGTATACCCAAATCTTAAATTCAAAAAATCCAAAATTTATATCTTATGAGGGAGTTATACCTGAATCAAAAATCAAAATTAAGAGGAATATCATCATTGAAATGGTGATCTTTCCAACTCTTTGTTTTTTATTTATATTTATTTTAGGCAATATAGAGTCATACAAGATTAATCTTTAAAAAGACAAATCTATCAACTAATAATGTGATGTAAGAATTTGGTTATTAAAATACATAATATAATTTAAATAATTTTTTATTCTCAATATATTTGACCTCCTATTATTTCTAATTGGATTAGGTGTCATCCACCTTGCAATTTCCAAATATTCACATTTTTAATTTGTACTAATTATCTGTCCACATGGAGATGGGTATCCTACTCTATAACTTGTGCTTAATAGGTTACAAGTACTGCTTAGATTCATGGAAATGTTAAATTTAACTTTGACACATGTAAGTTATGAAAATATCTTGCATTAGGTAAAGTGAATGAATAAAGGGAGGTAGGTATAAACTATCAAATCAAGGAAGCTATTTGGCCAATGAGTCAGACCATCTTAGAAATAGGTAACTCTATCTAGTATATTGTGACGATGTAGATGATTTATCCCATGGATATAGTACATAGTATTGTAAAATGTTTTTTGTTTTTAGTTTTGAATATGCCTAATATATTAGATGGTAGTGGTTTGAGGTGTTAGTGGAAGAAAGGATTATCTTATTATATTCCACCTAAAAAGAGAAGAACATTTAGGATTATGTTTCTATATTTTCCTCTTATTTATCATGGTTGTAACTCTATTTTATGGTCATTAGAGCTTTATTTTTTATATTTCTTGATACTAGTGAAGTGTATAGGAATAGATCCTTTTAGTTTCATTCTCTTTACCATTGAATTATGTTATATATGTAATATGATAAAAATTGAGATTCATGTGAGTAGAAAAGAGTGAACACATCAAGCTAATTTACCTATGACTCAATCATTTATCACCCTCCTCAATGTGAATATATGAGTGACTATATATTCCAATATTTGTAAACATAAGAAGAACAACACAACATTTTTTAGCTTAAGTCATTAACATTTCAATTGTCTCTTAATTTGAGATTCTTGATGATCAACATCCTATTTACATGGATAAAGAAATTTATTGAAGAATTCATTTGCAATAGACATATTGATGATGATGTGCATAGCTATGTGAGTTCATGCATGGTAGCATGTGATGAGGTAATGGCCTATTTGGATTCATGTGTGGTGATACACAATGATAGCATGTCTTTTGCATAATATGTGCATGTTATAAAGTAGAGCATGGAAGTTCCAAATGTTATCATGTGGCACCTACAATATTCCATGAGGCTTTTGTGGTTTCCACTTGATCATAAGATTAATCATATTAAACTTTAAAATAGAGAAAGTGGAGATTTTATCCCTATTAAAATTTAGATCATTGAATCTTTTAAAGATTCATAGGATAGTGGTTTCAATCTAAGCAATTAGAATTTACCCCAAAGATTTTTGTTAATACTTCCTTTGATGATTTATCCATGGGGTTTACATTTTTAAATCTCTTAATAAATTTTGACCTATGCAGGCCTACACTTTATTGGTACCTTAGGAGTGGTCTTGAACACCCATCAAGAATATTTTTGAATAGGAAATGCATGTAATATAACCTTGTGCTTGATAATATATTGAGGCACATTTTAAATATTTTTAATTATTTTCCATATAATTCTTATTCACAAACCATATTTTCTATGATCACTTTCCTATTTCATGATTCATTTGAAAGTGCTTGATCTAACATATTTTAAGTGTTGGAAGCAATTTGATAGAATTCATCAAGTTCTTGTTCTTTCATATGGAATTACTCTAGATATTTTTTTCCTTATGAAATTTAGAGGAACAATCATGTGATTCTATTCACTTTTGAAGCTCGTCATATGCTACTTAAAATGTACATCTACACGTACTTGTAAAGATAGCATCCATCCTAATAATGTAGGATTATGTTATTATTTTTCCTTACTAATAACCTACAAATCTATCTAGAAACATGTTGTTCCTTGTATACACATGCCATTTTTCCCAAAAAAATGATGAGTACCTTTATTTATTTTCATTTTTCTTGATCAAATGTTTTTGATTAAGGAACAAACAGATTTTAGAGGGATCCTAAAACCCTTAATAGTAAGACAACATAAGATAAAACATTAATAGAGCACAGACAAAAAATAGGACACTGCCCACAAAGAAGAACACACAATAACACCAGGGCAGTAAAGAAAAAAAACTAACAAAAAGCCACAAGACAACTAGCCTCTAGGCCAGGTTCTGAAGGATCTCTTTCGCTTCCTGCTCCAAATTGTTCATGTTGAGAGCAGACTTCTTGATCTCCTGGATGTTGACTAACACTTGGTCTGCCTTCCTTTTCAAGTTTGCTCTGGTCCTGTTACTCGGCCCCCCACTGTCTAGCTGCCCATCCTCATTGTCCAAGTCCAAAAACATAGTAATTTTTACCTGATCAGATTTTTCTAGGTTTTCCACCATGGTATTCATGGTCTGTGTAGTGTATTTTAAAATTTTGTGGTTCATAATCAACACTTTGTGGAGAGAGCTTTTAATGTTCCTCAATTGCTCCTCCATGTCCGCCTGCTTGCCATCATGATTTCCTTTGAAATCCTGTAGTTCCTCCACCATTTTCTTGAGGCATTCGACCATATACTTCTTCTCCTCTTTTGTCCATAAATCAATAGCCTGACCACTTCCACTGCCTCTCTTATTGTCATCAGTGGCTATCTCTAGTTTGTTTTTCATGGCTTTTTGATTTAACTTAATTTCCTTAATTTCAAAGAACACCCATTTGATAAGCCTAAAGTTATCCACCGCCCCATTACGGACAATTGCAAGCACATCAATGGGAAATTCCCGTTCCTCCTTAAAATAATGATCCCTGGCCTTGTGGTCCATAGGGAAGCGAGGTCTCTCTTCTCTATCGGTTGTAGGATGGCTGGAATACTCAGACAACGATTCTGACTGTGACTTCTCTTCATTCACATCACAGGAGGGGTCCTCTGACATTTTTCTCTTGCCCTTTTTCAGAGTAGAATCCCTAGGTTTACTGTTGTCCCTATCATCAACCCTGACCTTAGGCGATTGAGGCTAGTGAGGTAGAGTCGACATGGATTTGAAGTGATCGTAAATAAGTACAAGCAGTCTTTCATGAAGAATAGAATACCTAATGGGGTTCTGTCTATGGTTATTCAGACTGGTATTCAAAGAAGAAGCCAGATAAAAAGGAAAAGAAATCTTGACTTGGTGCCTGAAATGATTCAACATAACAAAGTGATACCCAAAAACTCTGGTATAACGATCATCCAAAGTGACATACTCCATCAACACATTCAAAACCCTCCTCCAATGCGACACAATTGTGTCTGTGTCGTAGTAGCTTCTAGAGGTCCTGCGTAACTCCTCCTTGTCATGTCCGCTTCTCAGTGACATCTCTCAGAGCACAGGATTAGCCTATCATACGACCCTCATAGGCTGATAGTTTGTATAGAGGGTCTAGTTGGAGTTGGCTCAGCTTTAGATTGTCAGTTCTTGATCATTTGGCTTTCGTTCGGGCTCATTCGGTCACTTCTTGTAGAAGTTGCTATTTTTAGCAATTGTTGGAAGTCAGCGTGGGACCCCTGCTATTTTTAGCAGTATGGATTTGTCAATGTTCAGAATCACTTCAGTGTTCGTCAGCTTCAGACGGATCAGGAATCAAATGAATAATGAGAGAGATATTAATATTTAATTGTATTAATTAAATATTAATTAATTGGAGATTATAATATAAAGTTATAATATTTAATTATAACTTAAGTGATTTTGTTTGAGGGGGTCGCCATCATCAGAGAGGGGCCAATTTGGCAATTAAATTTATAATAAATATTTGGCTGGAGACTATTGAAAGTAATTAAATAAAAAGTGCGAATATTTTAATGATTCCCTATTTTGGTGGAAATCGCACTTTTGAGGGTATAAGCCATTTTGCCTTGGATTTTGAGCCATTATGTGATTATTGATATTGAAATTGGTCAAGTTTTGTCTAAGCACAGAAACTTAGGGTTTCAGTCTCGAATTCATTGGGGAACAAGCCATCTCCACTGAAAGCAGTTCAAAGGGTGTGAAATAACATCTGATTTATTGCTAGCACAGAGGTTTCTTCATCCAGAGGAAATCATTGAACTTCACAGAACATTCAGCATCAAAGTTTTTGTCAGGGTTTTCATTCAGGAGGAGTAGTTCATCAAGGCGCATCATACTTAAGGGTTTGGCACTGATTTCAAGAATCCGTACCTTTGTACTTGTTGTTTCTGACACAATCGTAGCTGTACCAGGCTGTACTTTCATCCTAGAGAGGCGTACCATCTTTAGCAAGCAAATCACCTACCTTAATCATAGTCTGCCATCACCATTTTGGGCGCACCCCTTCTTGGCATCATTAGAGATCATCAAACAGGAGGAGGAACAAGTATTTATTGCAGTCGTACTATACTGCAGCCAATCAGGTTTTCAATAAATATCATTGCTTTTCTCATTGCATGTACTTGGATCATAATTGTAATCATTCCAGAAGATTGAATAATAGTCAGGCATCAGTATTTGTTATAGATTCTGTAATTTCCAGAGATATATTATTTTATTTGAATTTATTATCATTTTCAAGCAAAATCACAATTTCTTTGTTTTATGCAAAAAACCACAAAAATAATCAAAAAACCAAAAACCTTTAAAAAATTCAAAAAAAGGTCAGATACAGAAGAAATGGGGAAACTAAGGGTTTCTACAGTGGTATCAGAGCTAAATCCTACCATCCTAAGGGTTTA
>VDFB02174262.1:0-24697 GCA_007258455.2 Sequoia sempervirens
CCTTTTAAAAAAAAAAAAAAAAATAACTAATCATCATTACACCAATTAAAACATGTCAAATAAAGCATTAGATAAGATACATCACATCACACAAATAGACTATCGCTCTATAAATCATGATCAAATAACACACACATGATAAAGTATCCCAATAACCAAAAAGCACATCCAAGCAAACAAGGACACATTGTCCAACCAAAAAGCAAAACAAAGGGGTATTACATGACATCTACCAAAATTATACTTGATGTCCCAATGGTTGCTGATGCAAATTCCTTACTTTGTGATCATGCATTAATTGATTTCTTTGTTGGCACCAACCTACATTTATTTATTCAAAATTAGTCTTAAAAATCTAATTCACTAAAATATGAAGTGGAAAATTCTCTTATTTGGATTTGTTTGTATAACATTTCTAGGAACTTTGGTTAATGGATGCACTTTACATTATTGGCAAAAACTTGGGAAATTGTGGTACTTAATGAGAAATGGTTGGTGGAGAATTCAAAACTATATTCTTGGTTATATGTGGTCACAATATACAAACATTCAAAAGACATTAACCTTATGTGTGATTAATGGAGAATGGGTGCAATCAATTGAGGCTAAAGAGAATAAATTATTTTTTATAAAATGTGGTAACTTCTCACATTTCATAAAATATTGTCCCAAGGATGAACCCCAAAAATAAAAATAAATATGGGTTTAAAAGGCCAAAAACTTGGTTCTTGGCCTAGTCCAATTACCCACAATGATTGAATTAGAGTGGACAAAAACTAGGAAGGTATGTACATTTAATCATGTTATATTTTTTCATTTTAATGAGATAGTTTCTAGTGTATATACTTTGGATGTAGAAGATAAAATGAGTGTAGAAACATATTTTAAATTATATGATGAGTTAGGAATCATGAATGTAAGATAAATTAGCTAATCTGTGACTAAGATTTTGAAGGCCAATATGGATTCTAGGAGGCAGCGGGAGAGAAAAACCAATAAGCAAATAGAAAAGAAATTTTCTTTGTCTATAGGACAACCTAGCACTAATCATTAGGTCTACTTAGATCTAAGGGAGGAAGCCCCTCCCTTAGAGGGAATTAATATTTCCTCATGAATATTATGGGATTGAACACTCATGACAAGAGCATCACATAGAAATAATAATGGTTAACAACCACCACAAGGTAAGTGGTCCTCTCTTGAGGAACCCCTTGATAGATAACCCCTAAAACTTGGATTCTTCACCATGCACATAGACTTATTCCAATGTGTAGTAGTTTCCATAGTCAAATTTTAAAAATTCAATTTTTATACCCCTTCCTATCTTGGAACATACTATGTTTTCCATGATCATTTTATTGAAAAATTAGTATAGGATAGTTTATAAACCTCTTTTTCCCTCCAACCATTCATGAGATACAAATTAAAAAAAAAATTATCATCATTCATCCTCCAACATAAGTTAAATTATAGTATCATCATAAGAGAAATATGGAAACAAGGTGAATGCCAAAGATTTCAAGTTGTGGATACCCCTTGGAGCTACCAAGCCATGGATATTTTGTGGTTTTTATTCCCCTCGACTATTTAACACATTTTTATTCTATTTCATCACTAGAGACCCATTAGGAACCCACTTCTCTATTCATAGCTAAACCCTTAATCTAAAAACTCACTCTATTTCACTCAAAGACAAACTTGGACTCTTTTCCCTCACTTGAAAATCCTTTTATTCCCATTTTCTTTATTTCGTGTCTCACCTCAATCTACAACACTACTTTTGGTCTCCACTTTCACTACATCCCTTCACCACTTCACCATTTTATTCTCCTTATCTCTTCCTCTTCTCTCTTGGCATAGCTACCAAGTCTCTTCACACTCTTATGACATTCTTAGCTCTTCCCCTACTTTGATCTATGACCCCTTCGCTATTCTAATATTCATCACTAGTTGTTCCTCCCTTTAGTTTCCTCTCCTAATACCATTTAATCGATGCTTACTTTGCAAGGTCTCTTATCTTATAATTTTTAAATGAATGGCTTATACACCATTTTCTTTCCTCCTCAATTATTTCCCTTGTTGCTCACCTTGACCCTTATCTTCTTCCACCTACTACACATCCTGTCACATCCACAACTTACATTTCTTCTACTATCCTTACTCATTGTTTACAAACTCCATCAACTTGTCCTTTATTGCACCATTTCAAACTTTAAATATGCTCTTCTAGCTACTATTTTTTTGCTCCTTGATCTACACTTTATAATACTCCCCATGTGTCCTCCCAATTTCATTGTTATTGAGTTAATCTTTTCCACTCACTTTTTGTACTTAAGTCTTCTCTAATTTTAGTTAAACAATATCAACCAATCAACTTTCATCTCTCTTCAAACCATCTTTCAATGCAACTGCATTGATTTTAATCTAATTTAACTTTCTATCTATTTTGTATGCAAGAATAATGCTTATCGTAGCCACTTTATTCTTCTAGTGTTGTGTTTAATGTATCATTTTAGGCATTGGAATTAATCCAATCTTGACTAGCTCGACCTCACCAATGTTTAACCATTTGATAAATATATTTCTCAGAATCATTTTCCCATCATTTTCCCACATGTAGCCTTCTATGAGATGAGTTGATTAATCTATGTTCTTCTCTCCTGTCACCCAGTCTTTCCCACTTAGGAAAGTGACCTCTTGTCTCATATCAGAATTAGTCATTTATTCTTCATTATTTGGTGATCCTTCATCTTCCTTTGGTTATACGTCCCCTCTTATGTCAATGTCTTTTGAGTTGGATCCTTTGTTTTTTGTTTATAAGTGATAAAATTTTGAATAATAATTGTAGGATCAAATTAAATTTGTATTTAGTCACATGGAGTTCAATGGAATCATGAAGTTATAGGAAATAAGACTCAAATGCATGATGTTTATCAATTTTTCCCTCAATCGACCACCAAAATCACATGGAACTAATTAAAAGAATGAAAGCAAAAGAAAAAAATAACAAAACCAAACTAAATATTTTTTGGTTGATGTTGATAGCCTATGAACCTAGATGCTCCTGCATCAAACAAGGATTAGAAAAGTCCCCAAAGACTCTAGAAAAGTATGCTGAAAAGAACCATTCAACATATCAGATCATTCAAGATAAGAATGAAGGTGTGAAAAGTAGAAGGCTTCTAATAGCAAGTGAGCAAGTGAATTTGTGCTTACTTTAAAAGGTAGAGCCCAAGACCTTTGTTAATGCTAGAAAAAATGAAGGATGGATGAAGAGTAATGGAAAATAATTAATCTAATAAAGTAATTGATTGGGAATTGGTTCTAATGGCTTAAATAGCAATGTTATGAACAATCACAATCGCCTCTGATCCTATGGTCTCCAAAAGGCAACTTATCAAACCAACGTGCACGTTAAGCTCTCCAGGAAAAGTTAGAGTAGAAAATCTCCATAATGATAGAAGTACGGATCACTATCAGTATGATCTTGTACACCATCAAGTCGTGTCACTACAATGTGCTCCCAAGCCCATACATGTAAAGGAGACACACTTGTAGAAATGGATTTCCCACCTTGATAATCAACGAGGGACCTATAGACTTAATTTTTTGTCCTCTCCACATTGAACTGAACTAGAACAATGTTGTGGCTGACCTCAAGTTGAAATTTTGGCCAGCCTCTAAAGTATGGAATCTATCATCATCCACTATGCAGGCACAATGGGCATGGTGCAAAATCTTGCTCTCAACGAGAGTGTTTGAAATAAGTATGAGTACTTTTGTATCACGAGGGCAAAATATAGACATACAAAAGACAGCCTAACACTTGTCACATACACTAATAGCACTTTTCCACATGTAAATATCATTATTATTGACATCACTGCATTTCATCAAAAGCAATAAGCCTAATTTCCCTATTAATTGGATAATACAACATGATTTAATTAATTCACTTTTTATCATTTTAGTAATTAAAATAAATTCTATTTATTATTAAAATTCAAAACCTAATTTCATAATTTAATGGAATAATATGGCTATTTAATTAATTCGCACTCATCATGCGACTAATTAAATAAGTTTCATTTATTTAATGATCTAATCATCACTTTTTCCTATTTGATTGGTTAAATAACACCAATTGTTAATTACAACTATTTTAAATCTTTTATTCCCTAAGTTGGTTGAATTAGTAATCATAACAAATTTAATTCAAGTCACTTTCCTCAAAGTTTGAATAATTAAATCAAACTATTAAAAATCATCAAAATCAGTCAAACTAAATACAACTATGTTTGCAAAGTCGACTTGGTTGCATTCAACTCCAAAAGATTAATTGATCATCTCAACCACTTTCCTGATTGAGCAAATTACGAATCATTGATTGCTCAATCTAATTCTTGACTAATCAATCTATTCCTGACTGATCATTCTATATTCTTGATTGATCAATCTATATCCTTGATTGATCAATCTATTTCTCAATCCCACAGATTATTCAATCTATTTCCTCAATCACACTAATTGTGTAATCAATTTGCACAGATTATTCATGTCTATTTCCTCTCAACATCCTTTGATCATCGATCAAGATATTCTACTATGCAATCTTGATCATCCATTTCAAATCACAATTTCTATATTAAAAACCTCTTTCCTCACAGAAAAGGATGGAAGAATCAACATCATTTGCACAACAAAGTACTGTCGAGATCACAATCACCATTGAAAAAGCTTCAACATTTCTTCGATCCTTTTTCATCAAACTTCTCACACTGCGAACTAGGCTTCACAATAGTATAGTTAGCTTTAAAATCATGCAGAATATACTCCACACGGTATGGTAGCACTATTCTTTTTATGACTTCATGTATGCTTTCATCTTTTGATTTTGTATCTTGAATTCAGTAATAGTTTAGTTTCATTTCATGAGTGAAGGAATAGATCTAGATTAGTGTTTTTTATTTAGATTAGCTTCTATTTCATTGCATTTATCTTGTTTACGCTCTATGATTTTCCCCCTCACACAGTTACAATATCAAATGACATAATTGATTGGGAATTCGATGCATTTGATCGACTAAACAATGCATTGGATTCAACATTCAATGCATTTGACTTTGCGAACAATTCATAATTTTCAAGTATTTGATGCATATGCTCTATAGTTTGATGCATTTTATTGGGGAAACAACATAGATGATCCTAGAAATGATACAATTGACTAAAAAAATGGTTACTATGTTGTAACAAGTAGGGTTTATTATATTTTATTATTTTATCCTCTTTATTCACTATGTTAATTTTTTATCATAATTTGCATGTGTCTAACCTTAAAAATCCCCATTTATTATCCTACAAGGTTTTACATTTTTTTTTAATAAATTTATGAGATTTTTTATAGATTGGTGTATTTGTTTAGAAATTGTGTAACTAATTGGGGAAATGGTGCAAACAATCAAGTAAAAGACATAATTTATTAGGTATATGATTGAACACCTCTATATTTCTTGATTAATTGTTCTCTAATTTTATGTATTTGATCCTTATTTTAATATATTTTATTCAAATTATGCACAACTGATCCATCCTATTGTGTAATTGATCTATGTTTTTGTGTGATTTTTAATTGGTTATTGATGTGATTTGTGCAACTATCACTTTGATTGGGAGAAGATAATAAAAATCTGAAACTGTTGGCATATCTGATGCAGGGTTTTGTATTTTTTAGAGTAGCTCACATTTCAATTTTCTAAAGGAAATATTTTGTTTGTCAGTCTAGTGGAGTCACTAGTGTGTATGCTCTCCCCTTGTGCCTAGTGTGAGCCTGGGGACCAAAAACACCTTTGATTCCACATATTTTTTATTTTATACCCAAGGAGTGTTATTTGTGTATGCTCTCCCCTTTCACCTAGTGTGAGCCTAGGGATAAAAATGATAGCATATTGTTTTTTTAATCTTGAAGACTTCATCACCTCAAGGGTGACCTCAATCACATTTTATAGCGAGGTATAGAGAGAGGGGAGAACGAAATTTATACCCCAAGATGTGGCCAACATTATTATCAAGCCAATCCATAAGACCCTCAGTCTACCAAGACTTGTTAGGTGAAGCTTGAGGGGAACTAATCTGACTTTCTAAATGAACTCACTATTCGGGTACTAAAAACGCTTGTTGAAGCACAATATTATAGGTCATCTGATCTGGTAGATTTTAAAAATTTTAATATCATTTTCCTAAAGCTACCCAACGCGTATGCCGGAATTTAGGATAAAGTATTTTTGATTGTAAACCTTCAAGGAAGGAGCAAGGGTGAGCCTTGTGCAATGAAACTATATGTCCCCACGCAGGAGTGGTGCTTATTGTGGCATAATCCTGTGTCTTCCATGGGCCTCCTGTGGGACCCTTGATTGAATAACATAGATTGTTATCATGTTTGGTATATCTTTTTTTGTGCAAGACTAATGAAATGATTTGGCCTATTACCCTAAAAATATCAAACAACCATTATGTATTATTGGTTGATTCTACTTGTTCTTGCCATAAGTCTCAAAAATAGTTAAATTTTCCAAAAATTACATAGAATAATGCATCTAATTGATCAAAACTCACAACTATTTATCCTATGTCATAACTTTCTATAATTTAGCACAATTGACTAAGCACACAAAGCTCAAAAACTTAATTTTTACCTTAAATTGCATAATTGAACCTTCCTATTGTGTAAGTGATCCTTTAAACTATGAAATTGATCCTTTAAATTGCACAATTGATCCTTATAATTGTAAAATTGACTTTGTTGAAACTACTAAAAAAATACTATAATCTCAAATTGAGCAATTTTACACAAAATTGTGCAATTGATTCTATGTATTGCATAATTGATCCATCTTGCAATGCAATTGATTTTTTAATTAGTGCAATTAATTTTGAATGCCACTAAACATACTATCATAAAATATTTAAACTTCAAAAACAAACCTAAAATCTACTAGCATACATAGATAGAATAGAGACCTACCATATTCATTATTTTCTACCATTATCCTATTAACATTTCATCTTTCCATTGTATCCATAAAAATCTCAAAAATAGGTTCAAATCTAAACCAAAAATAGTCACCCATCCATAATCAATAATCCATTATCTACTAAATTTGACTCATAATTTATCTAGATCTTACACCCATTTATCTCTACTTTTTCCTTTTTGCTTAGAAGTTTTCCTTCTCGAAGTAAAGAATCAAATTATCCTATCAGTGTTATAGATTAGCATAGAAGTTTTTCTACTTCTAAGTTGATATATTTCACCCCCTTATTCGTTTATTTTAACTCATTAGTCTATTTTAAATTCAACATATCAAATCAAATACAAATCATCATCTAAGATCTAGATATACTTTTGACCTTTTTTTGTCTCATTATCCCACATATCAAACTCTTTAAAAATCAAAAGGTCTCAAAATCTATAGTATGGCGGTTGAAACTAGGTCTCATACTAAGAAAAGGATACCCTTTAAATATAAGATCCTAATATGGTTCCCATAAACATAGATCCTTTCCAAGAAACACAAGGAGAGTGCTCATAATTATTCATGTCAAGAGGGTTTGAAACACCACCATCTAGTCCTAATATTACACCCAATATACTTAAAGACATAACACCTAAAGAATTGGTGGAATGACAACAAGATGTTAACACCATGAAACTTGTGGATACCTTATCATTACAAATTTTGATCAATATTTCCAATCATTAGAACAATGTGCCAAGTTACCATTGACATTTGATGCCATGCTCATTCAAGAAATCACCAACACGACCTCATCATAGGCATTAGGAGGAATAAGTTCCAACATAATTCCATAGCAAACTAATTCCTTCATACAACCACCTAACAAAACTCTTATTCAATAGCATATTAATCCTTTCACACAACCCTCTAATACCATACCCCAAACAAATTTCCACCATTATTCCATAATCGATCATACCAAAAAATTCAACCTAGGTATTTATACCTCTGATAAACACTCAACTTCCACTATACACTTTATAAATCACCAAATCCATTATACCAATAAAACAATGCACATAACAAAACTATCACCATGACTAATATCTAAACACCTCTACATACATCATACCTTTCACAAGAACCTCCATTTATTGCTCCTCAAAGTCAAAACATCATCCCACCTAATCAACACATCTTCTCACATAATCCACCTCAAAACACCATAACACCTCCACATACATTACACATTTCACAAGCACCTCTATCCAACTCTCTTCAAAATCAAAAAATTATCCCACAAAATTACAACCCTATATCATAACCTAAAAACATCCTTAATGCCTCAACAAAATTTATTTCACCAAGCTCATTTACCACATCAAACATAGCCACCAACACTTACATTCCACCTAACCAAAAACATAATCTCACATTATCAAAACGTCTTCTCAAATTATCCAATGTTGGGATTAAGGTATCTCAACCTTTGAGTCCTAACATTGATTTAATTAATGTATTTATTTTTAAATGCCTATGTTGTTTGGGTATCTACTTCCAGGTGAATTGGATGGACTGTCAACTCATCCCAAGTGTGGACATGAGCATCCATTTTGGAATCTGCTGACATATGATTCTGAGTGGAGTCTTTAAGCATTTGAATGATGCATGGATGAAGATTGGTATTAATTGGTTTGAAGGATACCGAAAATGAGTTATTTTTAGCCCATTGTAATCAGATTCTGTGACGATTTGTAAGATGTGCAGGCATCTTTCATACCTATTTTTGCGCACTGTCTAGGCATGGCTTGAAGAGACCATTGCATGTTTATTAAATTAATGAGGTGTAGATGTTGTATGTGTCAAATGCATTTCTGGGTGTTAAGTGTGCCTTTTGAATTTGGACGACCCTCACCTTCCAGATGCTTCTTGAAGTTTGTATCATTATGTTTATTGAGTGCCTTGTGTTGTAGAATGCATAGTTTGTTTGCAGCTAACGAAGTGCTACTAGTATCACTCCAGAACAAGTGTTTGTTTGAAGCACTTGTAGAAGAAGGCTATGTACTTGGTGATGTATTGTAACACATATTTGAAGTAATAAAGAAGTATTGTGCTTTTAGAGGGTGCAGTTTTTTACCTGAAAGGGTTTTCCCCACGGTATATTTGGTGTCACTACTTTATGCATTGTTGTTGTTACATTCATTTATTCTCTATGTGCTTCTCTTATTGTAATTGTTAAAAGGTGTTAAAATGAAAATTTTGTAACTCTCTCCTAAATAGATTAGTGTAGGAAGTTGTTTCCACTCACCCAGCTTCCTTTCAGTTGGTATCAGAGCTTGGCTAGCCTTGGTTTCTTTGTTGGGTAGAAGGGTTTTTTGAGCTAATCCCAATTTCAGTGGGAGTTTTGTAGAAGTGTGTAATGCGTGACATTATTGCAGGAAAAAGATGGCAAGCACATCTAGGAGGATTGAGATTGAAAAGTTTAACGGTGGTAATTTTGAGTTGTGGAAACTCAAAATGGACGACATGCTGGTAGATCGAGACTTATGGCATGCATTTACCGGAACCATGCCACAAGGCATGAAACAAGAATATTGGGATATCATGGATAAGAAAGCCAAGGGTCTTATTAGACTCTATTTGGTTGATTCCATTCTCCTAAATGTCCATGAAGAGAAGACTTTTGTTTCTCTGTGGAAGAAGCTTGGTGATGTCTATCAGGCTAAGTCTCTGGTAAACAATATTTTCTTAAGAAAGAAGATGTATTCTCTAAAAATGGAAGATGGAGGATCTGTTGCAGATCACCTAAACTCTTTTAACGTGCTTGTTGCACAACTGGGTTCCATTAGAAACAAAATAGATGAACAAAACCATTGCATGCTCCTTTAGTGTTCATTTTTGGACTCTTGGGATCACCTGGTAATGGCAGCTATTGGGCTTCCACCTCCACCTTTAAGATGGATGAGGAGTTTGTTGCCTTGTATTATCTAAAGAGATACTGAGGAAGTCTACGAGGATGGCCATGGAAAACCAAAAGAGAGAAGCAAAAAGAAAGAAAAAAGAAAACTAAATCAAAGTCTTCGGGGAGATCAAAGTCTCCTGGTAAGAATTCCAAGGAAAAATGTTGGAATTATGGTGAATTTGGTCACATTCAGAAAGAATGCAAGAAGGAGAAGAAGAAGAAGAAGAAAAACAAGTCTTTCTCTGATTTTGAATTTGAGAAATCATCCCAAGATGATGGAGAAGCTTTTATTGTAGCCTTGGAAACCCATGCATCAGATGATGTGTGGTTGATAGATTCGGGTGCATCTTGTCACATGACTTCTCATAGAGATCGGTTATCAAAGTATGAGGAGTACAATGGCAGAGAGGTGTACTTGGGTGATGACTCTCACCTAAAGATTGTTGGCCATGGAAGAGTGAAATTTATATTTCTTGATGGAAGAGTGAAGGGGATTGATGGTGTATTGCATATCCTAGGTTTGGCATGAAACCTTCTTTCTATAAGTAAATTGAATGATTCGGGAGTGAAAATTGTTTTCTCTAGTGGAGGATGCAAGATGAAAAGAGGAGCTATGGTGTTAGCTAAGGGAGTTCATATTGGCACTCTATTTCAACTCGATGCATTAACTGTAAAGTGCAATAGTTCTTTTGAAGTACCGAAGAAGAGACCTTTGGATTCTTCATCCTCACCATCAGATTGTGCAGAGAAGAAGCATGTTGTAGCTACATTTGATGGTCATGCATTTTTGGGTACCTAAGGGTGCTCATTCCATCGAAATGAAGCTTCATGTAGAGAAGACAATGTTATGGCACCAACGACTTGGTCACATTAGTGAGAAGGGTCTTAGAACCTTGAAAGATAAGAGCCTTGTTCAAGGCCTTGATGATTGTAATCTAGAATTAAACTTTTGTGAACATTGTGTATATGGAAAACAACACCATGTTTATTTTTACTCTAGTTCTCACAATTCATTTGAGGTCTTGGATTACATACATTTAGATGTTTTTGGTCCTATAAATGTTCCTTCATTATCAATATATATATATATATATATATATATATATATATATTGTTTCTTTCATAAATGATTATAGTAGAAGGACATTTTTTTATTTCCTCAGAAGTAAAGCTGAAGTCTTTAGTCGGTTTAAGGAGTTTAAGGCCTTGGTAGAAAACTAGACTAGCAGAAAGATTAAGTGTTTGAGAACTGATATTTGTGGTGAGTTTTGTTCCATAGAGTTTGACAAGTTCTGTAAAGAGAATGAGAATGAGAGAAATAAAAATAATCCGTACACTCCACAAAAAAATGGAGTTGTAGAGAGGATTAATAGAACTTTGATGGAGAGGGCTAGGAGTATGTTGAGTGGTGCTAGCCTTGAACAAAATTTTTGGGCTGAAGCAGTAGCCACTGCATGTTATTTGATCAATAGATCTCCTATATCAACACTTTTTGGAAAGACACCCATAGAGGTGTGGTCTGGTAAAAATCCTTTGATGATACATCTCAGATTTTTTGGTTGTGAAGCTTATGCTCATGTTCCAATTGAGAAGAAGTCAAAGTTGGAGAAGAACAAGGTTGTTAAGTATATCTTTATTGGCTATGGTGTTGGTGTGAAAGGGTACAAGCTTTGGTATCCAGTAGCTCAGAAGGTTCTCTACAACAGAAGTGTGATCTTTAGAGAGATGAAACCTTCCTCTGTTGAGTTGCAACCAAAGAAAGAAGATAAATAGAAAAAGAAGGTAGTTCAGATTCCACCTACTCTAAAGAAAGAAGAACCAAGTACTCTTGTTGGACCTGATGATAAGGAGAGCTCAAGTAGATTTGAAAGTTCTGAAGAAGAAAGAGAACCTCAACATCAACCTTTGAGGAGGTCTACATGAGTTAGGTGGCAACTAGAAAGGTTTGGATATTCATTATTGGATTCCAATTGCATATTTTCCTTGATTACTAATATTGATGAGCCTAGGATGGTTAGAGAGGCATTGGGTATGAATGATTCACATTCCTAGATGCAAGCCATGGATGAGGAGATGGCTTCATTAAAGAAAAACAAGACTTTGGATTTGGTACCTTTTCCTATTGGACATAAACCTATTGGTTGTAAATGGGTTTTCAAGAAAAAGTGTGGTCCTGATGGCATTGTTGAGAGGTATAAGGCACGGTTGGTTGCTAAGGGATATTCCTAGATGGAGGGAATTGATTAAGGGGAGATATTCTCTCCTATAGCAAAGTTGACATCTATCTGGATTTTGTTATCACTTACAGTAGCATATGGCTTAGAAGTGAAACAGACGGATGTGAAGGAATCATTCCTTCATGGTCATTTGGAGGAAGAGATATACATCTCACATCCAAAGCATTTTATTGAAAAAGGTAAAGAAAATTTGGTTTACAAACTGAAGAAGTCTCTTTATGGTTTGAAATAGCCTCCTAAAATGTGGTATCGAAAATTTGATACCTATGTGTTGTCATTGGGATTTTAGAGATCTAAATTTGACCATTTTGTATATTTTAAAACTAATAATGGTCACATTCTCATTATTGTCCTATACATAGATGATATGTTGTTTATTGGGAATGGTAAAAGTATGATTTCAGATTTGAAGTTTCAGTTGTCAGCACAGTTTGAGATGAAAGACCTAGGTGCAGCTAGGTACATTCTAGGAATGGAAATCATGAGAGACAAAGCTAACAGAAAGCTTTGGTTAAGCCAAAGCAATTATGTGAACTTCGTGTTAGAGAGATTCAACATGGTAGATTGTAGACAGTTAGTTGTTCCTATGATGCAAGGGACAAATATTTCTATGTATAATTTTCCAAAATCTTCTATTGAGATGGAGGACATGACTAGAGTACCATATGCAAGTGCAATTGGTAGTTTGATGTATGTGATGGTGTGTATGAGACCAGACATTGCCCAAGCAATGGGATTCCTTAGTCATTTTATGGCTAATCCTAGATGGGTGCATTGGGATGTTGTTAAGAGAGTGTTTAGACATTTATGGGGAACTTTCGAGTATGTCTTGTGTTTTCATGGTTATCCTACTGGACCTCAGCATTATGTAAGCATTCGAGGATATGTGGATTCAGATTGGGCAGGTGACATTGATAGTAGAAGATCCACCAATGGTTGTGTTTATGATGTTTGGTGGTGCTATTAGTTGAATGAGTAAACAACAGGCTATAGCCACTTTGTCCATGAGAGAGGCAAGGTATATGGCAACCACTCATGCTTACATAAGGAATCCATTTGGCTTAAGATATTGTGTTCAAATATTGGTTTAGATGCAAGACAAATTATTGTTTGTTGTGATAGTCAAAGTGCATTTTTTTAGCAAAGAATCCTACCTTCCATACTAGACCAAAGCACATTGATGTTTAGTATCATTTTGTTCAAGATATGGTAGGAGATGGAAAGGTGAACCTTGTTAAACTTGAAACTTTGGTAAATGTTGTAGATGCCCTAACAAAACCAATTGGGTTATGATAGGATGTAAGAGAATCGATTATTTTTAGTCAATTATGATAGATTCTCTTACAACTATAAGTGTTGTCAACTATGACAGATTCTATGACAGTTGTAAGATGTGTAAGGCATCTGTCATAGCCTATTTTTAGAATATTGTACACGTCCAAGCTTGGAAGAAGACCATTTGCATGTTTGACAAGTGTATGGGGTGTAAGGGAATGTTGTACATGTGTCCAAATGCATGTCTAAGGAGTTGAAAATTGTGCCTTTTGAAATTGGACGACCCTCACCTTCTATATGCTTCTTGAAGCTTGTATCACTCTATTTATTGAGTGCCTTGTGTTGTAGAATGCATAGTTTGTTTGTAGGTAATGAAGTGTTGTTAGTATCACTCTAGAATAGGTGTTTGTTTGAAGCACTTGTAGAAGAAGGCTATGTACTTGGTGATGTATTGTAACACATATTTGAAGTAATAAAGAAGTACTTTGCTTTTAGAGGGTGGGGTTTTTTACCCGAAAGGGTTTTCCCCATTGTATATTTGGTGTCACTATTTTATGCATTGTTGTTGTTACATTCATTTATTTGTTATGTGCTTCTCTTATTGTAACTGTTAAAAGGTGTTAAAATGAAAATTTTGTAGCTCTCTTCTGATTAGATTAGTGTGGGAAGTTGTTTCCACTCACCTAACTTCCTTTCATCCACCTCAAAACACCATAACACCTCCACATACATCATACATTACACAAGCACCTCCATCCAACCCTCTTCCAAATTAAAATATCATCCCACAAAATTACAACCCCATTTCACAACCTCAAAACATAATAACACCTCAATAACAATTAATTTCACCAAGCCCATTTACCGCATCAAACGTATCCACCCATACATACATTCCACCAAACCAAAAAATAATCCCACATAATCAAAAAAATTCTCACATAATCCACCTCAAAATTCCATAACACCTCAATAATAGTTTACTTCACCAAACCCATTTACCACATCAAAAATATCCACCCACACTTACACTCCACAAATCCATACATACATTCTGCAAAATGACCCACCAATGAACTTTCCCCAAGATAAATCATCCACTCATCATATTTCCACATACAATCCTATTAACACACCCACTTTCACACATCCAAATGATTTGGCTCAACAGATTCATGACTTGCAATGAAAAAACTTCAAATATTCAAATCTAATCAGCATAGAGGAGTTACACATTGGAGAGCACATGCCTTTGTCATTTTGACAAAATAATACTAATGTCATTCTTCCCTCATAATTTTGAAATACTAAAATTTGACGAATACAAGGGAAGGGGAAATCCTCATGAACATATCAAAGAATTATATATAGCTTGCTTAGAGGTGGATTACAATGACACTTATCTTATGTGCCTCTTTTCATGGAGCTTAGGGGGACAAGATATTGAATGGTTTTATCATCTTCAACATGGCACTAAAACCTTTCAATGGTGTGAAATTCATTACCCACTTCTTTAGCATAGGATGGGCTTGGCTGTCTGGGACGAGACAATTACTAATATCAAAACAAAATAATGGGCTTTGCCTGCTACCAAATAAATTGGAGGCTGCAGCCAACAAAATTTCAGTGTATTCAGGTTAGAAACTAAGTCTAAGTACCATACAAAATTTGGAATGCTTAGAACCAAGTATTTCGCTTAAAAGGTTCAAAGTATTCCCAACATTCAGTGGGGAAAAGCAGAGGGACTTTCTATTGAGAAGCCCTGTGATTTAAGGACTTAATAGGGAAAGCCATACAAAGAAACAAATAGCTCAGGTTATTCAACAAAACCTCATTTCCAGTCCGAAACGAAGAATACAAATCCAATGGTAGATATTTGGTTTGAATTTACCAAGATGACCCAAAATGCTCCCTCTCATTAGAACTACAGGGACACCATTACTCCAGGCTCCTCTGGCAGCCTGGTTGAAATAATTCCTGAGGAGGAGGTTCACTGGGAAAAAATACTGCAGGTGTATACTTTGGGTGAGCCTGTTGAGTCGAACCATTGGCTTAGTGGCTTTTACAGAATCCAAACAATCCCCAGAACCTCAAGTGAAACCCATGGTTGGAAGCCTGAAACACCTTGAATAATAAAGTCACAAAACATAAGACCCTATTTGTAAAATTCAAAATATCATTCAAGATTTTGGTATTCGTGCATTATAATGAATATCATCTTGATAATTTGTCTAAAAATAATCACATCAATAATATTCGTAGCTCACATAATGAGAGATTAGGAATATATCAAGATACTTTTCTTGAGCTTTATCAAAACCATCCATCTTTGTCTAGCAATGGCTCATCCCAAAATAATTGCATTTATCCTAGTCATACGTATCTACCTCATTTGACTCCACAATAGGTCATCTTGAAGAAGCTTACCCACAAGGAGCTTCCATATTTTCTTCCAATCCTTCATCCCCAGAACCTTTGCAACATCAATCCACACCATCCCCATCAAAAAAATCCTTCAATTATGACACATTTCAATATTTTCCCCAAGGGATACCCATGATAGAAAATCCATTATTTGACACAAGTCCAATCTGTGATCAATAAATTCTAGAAAAAAATACCATCATGCATCCCATCACCCATCATTCCTAGTCTAGAGATTCCTATTCAAATTCCATTACCACAATGCCAACATACTAAGGCTACCCAAGAGTCCTTTATTCATACCCCATTATTAGAATTGGATCTATTTCAAGAACACAATCCAAAGCATAAAGAAGATAGCTCTAAAATGAATCAAGATCAAGTTAACCTAATCTTCCAATCTCATCCTATCATTGATCAAGATCCCATCTCTCTAGAATTCCATAATGATCCCATAATCCCTTTCCATTCCATCCATCATCCAAAAACTAAATTTGACCCCATCCATATTACAATAGCCTCCACTTCCACAAATGAGACACTTGCTTCCACTGGACACATAGATGACATCCCCTTGTTCATCCATAACAAGTCTTTCTCTCTAAACATGTTTGAAAATAATGAATCTATAGCTGAGTTCAAGAGGCTCCATGATGTTATTCCAACAAATTACCATAAAAAGGGATTTTATGTTGACTTTGAGGCAACAACATATTTTGAGAAACAAGCTAACTTCCTTAGTCCTCAAAATCATGTCAATGGTATTGATCAACAAGCTACTATGGACCCAATCAACAACCCACAAAATGATGAAGCCATAAGAATGAAGACAAAGAAAGAACCAGTATCCTATTAAATTGGATCACTCACTTTTGTCAAAGAAAAATTTCTTACTAATGATACAATAACTACAATTGATGATTCCCAACAACATAAAGAAGAGTTAGCATCTTGTTACTAGAAAAATATATATCCTATTATAAATAAAATATGTTAAAGCATGTTGTATAAAAGAAAATGATTAGACCTACACGAACAAGGTATTCTAGATCCAATAAATTTTTTTGACAACCTTAAATATCAAGGACTTGGTTATTCATCAATCAAGAAATCTAATGATGTTAGTGGTACCTCCATGATACTAGGGGAAAATTCATCTAATGTAAACATCAAAATAGGGCCCTTGGATAGTACTTACAATAAGGTTGCTACCAACACTCCTCCAATCCACATCACAAACCATTATTCCCAAATCCATATCAATCCACTAATTAGGACCAAAAAAATCCTTACAAATAAAAAGATCAAAGTAAAGTTCTTGAAGCTAATAAATCCAAAATTCAAAGAGGACACATAAGTTTGAAATGGATCCCAAAGAAAATTGGATCATATAAGGTATCTAATCCAAATCCAAGTCCAATAGTAATTGAAACTATGGGGCCACCTAAAAAAAGGATTTCATCAATAAAGAGAGTTCACTTCCTTCAAAACGGTCTTCAATACTAACACACAAGGTATATATAATCATTGGTCTAAAACACACTCAATATATTGCATTCACACTCCATCATCCATAATCCCAAGTTTGGAAAATAAAAAAACATATATCCAAACTACTAAATAATTCATCCACATCTTACATCCACCATCAAAATCCAACATCTTGCCTAAAATTAAAAAAATAAAAAAATCTCAAATCCCACATTCATTGTGTCTCGATAGTAACACTTTATCATAAGGACTCCAATGGCACTCTATCACGATGTGGGTATTTAGATAAAGCCAACTCTAATATAAAAAAGGATCACAATAACATCCATGGGCTATTTACAAGCGCCCTTATCTTAGCAAAGTAACTACTCAAGGCATGAAACTATTGGCACATTATGACAATAGCATCTACATCAACACCACCAGGTGGTCCCATATAGTTGATGATTGTCTAAAAAAATGAAAAAATACAAAATAAAAAAATAAAAGAAAAAATGATAAAAAAGTAAAGAAAAATAATTCATCCAGTAATGAAAACCATTCTTATGGTGCTATGGACAAGTACCATGATGAAAACTAATTTGTGGACATCGTGTAAATTTTTTATCTATGTGTACCATTCCATTTGGGAGCATCTTATCTCATACAACATGTTAGTTTATCCTAATACCACTATCCATCCAATCCATTTAATTTTCATCTATCTTCGCTATCCACCTAGATCTTGACAAAGACTAGGGGCATATACTTCAAAACATGCTTTTAGGTAACTCTTGACATGGTCATTTCTTTTGATCATATACTATCCCATGTCATACCATCACCAACATAACACTATCTAAAAAATTAGCTTACCTGTAAAACATGTTATCCTATTATGAGATAATTCTTGGAAGTAAAATCTCTCCTGGTCTGGCTGGCGCATTTCATTATACATTTTAATGGCTGCTGTCGTTTCCATGTGCGGTTTGTTGGTTCGCGGGTGTTGTATTGGACGTAAGCAGCATGATTCGCCTAACCAACCTCCATTCTTTCATCCCGCTCGCACCAAAAGTAATTTATTCCGAAAATTGCAGTATCTTCAGGGGAATAGAAAGTACAATGGTGACGAATGACGTACTCACCTATTATGCATTTTCATTTTGGCGGCTGGTGCGTACCGCCATTTCGAAAAAGTCGTTACGGCGGTCATTGGCGGGTCTGAAGTTGCGGGTATGGCGGCGATATGTTCCATTCAGAGGTGCGTTATCGATCGTTTGGCATGGACTTTCCATTGGTGACGATAATATTGGGGAAAGAAGGTTATTATTGTGCGAGAGAAGGAGAAAACAATAGCAGAACAAATCAAAGGCAGCTTGTCTTAGTGAATTTGACTTGCCACGGGGGCTTAAAGAGAAACAAAGAAGGATTATTGTGTTGAATTTTGAATTGGGTTGCTATTAAAGGATGCTTGCATTGGTTGTGAGAGGGGAACAATGATAGAATCATGTAGCTAGTTTAAAATTAGGGTTAGGGTTTAGGAACCCCCATCTAAAATTGAAATTCAAATGGATCCTTAAATAGGGCTTTAAAGAGGATTGTTGGTCAATTTATTTGGTTGGGATGCAAAAATAAACCCCATAGGGTCTATACCATAGTGGTAGGGGTCAAGTAGGCATACAATAGTGCCCCAAGGACATGATTTGACCCTAAAAGGTCCTCATAATGAAAAGTGACGAATATTGAGAAAAGGATGGGTTGGAAAGATTGAGGGGTTGTCCAAGTGCATGTATCTTCTTTAATAAGGAAAAGACCCTCATTTATGGAGAAAATGACACTCCACACATCACCATCAAAAGAGTTGCAAGTTGAAACTTATGTATATTTTGAAGAAGAAGAATGAGTGGGCTGTTACAAACTTCTCCTTTTGGAGAACTCTAGTTGAGAGAGAGAAGAAAGGATGAGAAGAGGAGAGGAGTCCTTCCTCTTGGGAGATTGTGATCAAGATGGCTTGGATTGGAGAGAAAGGAAGGATAGAAGAGTTTAATCCTCTCATCTAAAGAAAGGAGATAAGTCTCCTTATTCCCATTTCCATTTGTTTTTGTTTTGGTAAGGAGGTGACATATTTATATGAATCATTGTTGAAAATAGTAAGTAGAGAACCTACATGCATATAGTTTGAGGCTATGTTATCCTTCTCCTTTTTGTAAAAGTAAAATAAAATTGAGAAGCCTCCATTCATCATTTTGGGGGCTAAAATTTTTCTTTTTAGGAGGTATGGTTAGAGCCCATGAAGCTTCATGACGCCATTACGATAAGGTGGAGAGCAAGCCTTATTCATTCATTTGTATTCATTATATTCTTAAATATTGTTGTAATATTGAAGGTTATTATTTTGTTCTAGAAGGAAAATATGGAAAGCAACAAGTCTTACTCGTTAGATGTTATTTACCTTTTTTTAATTTTTTTGTACCCTTGGTGATATGGATAGCTTAGATAATAGAATTTTCCTCTTGTTACTATGAAGTTTGCACTCAAGTGATGTAGGTGACAAAGAAGGACTTTATTTGGAAAAGCAAGAAAATATTGCATTAGTCTTTTAATTTTATCTTTTGTATTTGCAACAAAGGAAGTATTCTATATGCTTGCCCAAAAAGAATGTATTCATTTATGTGTTGAAATAAGGAAGGGATTGAGTATTATGAAATGAAAATTGCATTTTGAAAAAGAAGGTATGCTTTGATGTTGTAAGGAAAGGAAGATAAAAATATAGAAAGTTATCTAAAATACTTATATATAGAATAATTCCAAACAAATATTTATGTAAGAATACGTATGTTTATTTGAAAATTTTTACTTAACATATCCAACCTAAATAAATATAGAATGAGGTATCTCCAAGTTCTATGTAAATTTATCCTAAGAAGCTAAACTAGCAATGGCACCTTGGTGTGCAATAGGTACGCCGAAGAGTTGTGGAAGGTCAATTAGGGAGAGTTTTTGGTTTGATGTTTTGCAAAGCATATCATTGTACTTGGTATATAACATAAAATTGAGAAAATGCATTAATGAACTGCAAGATGTATTTAGTTTAGAATTTGACAATATACGAATAAATGCAATATCAAACTGGAATATGTGCAATTTTTTCTTTTCCCATTTTGTAAGTGAATGCAAAATTGCATAAACGGACAACCATTATATCTCATGTATCAAACAAATGCATTAGAAAATAAATTAAAAAATATAACTTGATACCCATTTATTAGTAACATGACTTGCAGCTATGCTAAAATCAAGTACATGCAGTAATAATCCTTGGAAATTCATAAAATCTGCACTGATAAAATAAAATGTGCAGAAGAGGCTGTTGATGTTCAAAACTTCATTATATGTCTTGAGATGGCATCTGACAGAGTAAAGAATATCGTTAGCAACAACATGGGCTATGTACTTTGACTGTAATGTAATGTGAAGGGATTTTAAAGGAAATACACAATTTTGAAGTTTTCCTGAAGGAGTGCTTAGTTGTCTTTTATGAAAGAAAATAGCTTGGATTTGTTTGATGTAAATTCTTTCTATCCAAAAATATAGATAAAAAATCATTGTCTTAAGGAAAAACACATACACAAAATGAGAATCCATCAGGAAAACTGCTAACACTCAAAGCAAACGCCCAAAATAGTTGTGATTGTGCATAGGCAAGGGCAAGGACAAGGAAAAGAGAGTCCCAACCTGTGGTAAACAATTGTAACTTGTTCTGGTAATGTTTAATCACTTTAATTATACAACATAGATATACACCAATTAACACATGATCAAGAAATAAACAGGGGCAGGATGATACAAAGTCCTCATTATATTAAAAGAAACAATATTATGAAAACATATAATATGAATCAATTATAAATTTATATGTATAATATATTTATTTCGAATCACTTCTAATTGCCTTGTATCTAATGAATGAATCATTTTTCTACATATAAGTATAGATATGTAAAAAATAGAAAAATTTGAAAGATATTGCATTAGATATTGCATTTGATAACATCTGCAATTACACAGAATAGCACTGTCTGTTGAACAATTCCAATCTGGGTATTTGTTGTGTGTCAACACTAAAGTGAGTCAAATTAATTCTGCATCAAACTATACCAAAAATACATTAGGCTGAAAATTGAGACTGGCAAAGACAAAGGAAAAAAAAGCTGTTAACTACATGCTGCAGAATTGATGTTTTCTGGGGCTTGTGGATGTAAACTAAAAATATTGAAATTTGGAAAAAAAATATATAGATGTTTGAACTGTTGACATGACCATCAAACTGAGGGACTTTCCAACTTGATGGCAATTCAAAACGAGGTTTACACAAACCCACAACAAACGCAAATGGATATATAATTACTAATAGCCTTTAATTTCAAAAGTCATAAAACTGTAACACCATATATCGAAATAGCAATCTGTGTTAACACTACAACCATGAATACAACATGCTTCAAGTGCCTTGACCAGAAAGATGAGGTGGAAGCACTATAAATACAGAAAAGAAAAAAAAATCAATCTAAGTTTGTAACTTATTCTAAACCTAGAATTTCCAAACTTATTCTTGTTGAGTGATAACAGATGAAGGAACCCCTCAAAATATACAGAGGTGTCACTTTCAAAACTTAACAAATTGGAGTAGATTCCATGTTAGGAGGACAACCACTCTCTTTTAGCTTAGAGAAATACTGATGGGCGGTTTTAGGGTCACCCAATTTGCAAAATCCATCTATCAATATCTTGTACGTTATGAAAGGAAATTTTATCTTAGCCTCCTTGGCTTTTGAAAAGATATCACAAGCTTCCTGCATCTTTCCTACCCTAGCAAAGCTGGCCATGATTACACTAAGGGCATATATATCAGGTGTAATTCATCTTCTAGTCATCTCTTTGATGCAGGAGCATCCAGTGGTGAAAGGGCAATCTTGCATCACCCAAAAATAGTTAAATTTCAAGTTTCTCTATTTTTAGATGTTTTTACATTTTTGGATACCCTTTTCGTCATAATAAAATTCTCAATTTATGGTTTTTATTTTCAATTCCTGGGTGGAAAGATATTGCAGTTTTAGTTTCCCAGATTTGTACATGAAAATCTTCCAAGTGAGATTTGAGGCACTTAGAATTCCCGGATTGGCCTTGAAACTTACCAAAATTTGCGTAAATTTTTTTTAGCACATTGTTGACTTCGAGACCTTTCCAACGGTTCAAACGGTTCACAAATCAGAGTCCCGGATCAAAAGTTATGGCCCCAGGAAGTTGGCGCACTTTCTAGAAGATACAATTGCAAATGTTCTTTTGAAATTTGAACTTCAAGTTGTAATTTTTTGGCGCCAAACCACCTAAACTCAAATTTGAATATTTTTTTGGCTCCAAACTAAAGAGGAGCTCTATTTATGGGCGGGTTTCTAATTTTTGGGTAACTTTTTTTTTTGGGACAAGCTCGCATATTGCGAAAGGGTTATTCGGTAGCTTTCTATAACTTGCATGTGTTGTAGAACTGGGAGATTTGAGATCCTCTGCATGTAAGAAGCTCCATTTTCTGAATAATAAAATTATTCTCTTGTTTTTGGGTTATTTTCTGTGTCTCCGGTTGTGCCCTCATCAAGTGGTATCAGAGCAAAGTTTTCTTGAGTGTGTGAGCGGATATAAGCCCGATCGTGAGAGGCGATTCGCCTGCGAGGACCGTGGTTGTGGGTTGAGGTCAAGAAAGATGCCTCCAAAAGTGATGCCTGGTAGGCGTGGTGGTGTCAAAGGTGGTCAAGGTGGTAGAAATGCTAATGGAAGAGATGCACTGGCAGCCCTTCAGAGACAGATTGATGCGTTACAAGAGCAATTGAGAAGAGGGTTAAACCCAAGGGAGGAAAGTGAGGATGAAGGAGAGGAAGAAGGTTCAAATGCAGAAGAAGAAGAAGAAGAAGCAATTGATCAAAACCAAATGCAGCTAATAAGGGCCATTTTAAAGATCGGAAAAGACCCAGAGCAGAAGTCCCCAGTTATTCCAGAATTCTGAACCCAGAAGAGTTGATCGACTGGATCAACGAGCTAGAAGAATATTTTGAGTATGAGGAAATAGAGGACCCAGATCGGGTTAAGTTTGCGAAAATGAAGCTAAAGGGACATGCCAGTATTTGGTGGAAAGAGGTCCAATTGGAAAGAAATCGAAGAGGAAAAGTAAATATCACCAGATGGGATCGCATGGTAGAGAAACTAAAGAAGCAGTTCATACCAGTGAACTATGAGTTAGATCTGTTGAAGAAATTGCAAGGGTTGAAGCAAGGAAGCAGATCTGTGAAAGAATATACCGAAGATTTTTACAAGATAATCATCAAAATGGGCCACACAGAGGCCAATAAGGAGAAGGTAGTCTGATATCTTAATGGGTTACGACCGAGCATTCAGGAGGAGTTAAGCCTAGTTAGAATGACCACCATTGAGGATGTGTATCAGTTTGCTCTGAAGGGTGAAGACAAGTTGAACAAAAGATTTGATGGCAAGAAAAAAGGACAAGGAGGTCAAAGTGGAAGGGGGAGTGGAAGACCTTCAGGAAGCCGAAATGATGATGAAAAGAAAAGTGAAGATGTGGGTACCAGCCGAAGCCAAATAAATGACAACTTCTACCACCCTCGTGATCAAAATAGTGGTGATCAAAGAGGTAGAGGATGAGGGAGATATGGACAAGGATCTGGAAGAGATGGTTTCAAAGGAATGTGTTTCCAGTGTGGTGAAGAAGGGCATTGAGCCTATGAATGTCCACAACACCAAGGAAGGGCAGAAAAAAGGCCAAAAGGTCTGAAGGGTTGTGCATGGTGAGGAGGCCAATCTAAACATTGAGATGATGCTGAAAGGGGAGAAGCCCTAGTGATTAGGAGGAGATCCACGGTGGTGAGGAAAAGGAACGAGCGAGGAGAAAGAATCTATTTACATACAAGGTCTTATTTGTGAAGAAATGTTGTAGCCGAATGTCATTATTGTGATTGGGAATTACCGCTAATCGGTGTATGGAAGAAATGGTCCCACAAGATTTGAAGAGGAAAGAGCACCCGCATCCTGCTCCAGTTTCTGGTTCTGAGAGAAAGACCAAAAATTTTTGGTCAACGAGCAGTGCCTAGTAAAGTTCAAGATCGGGAGCTACCATGATGAGGTACTTTGTGATATCTTCCCCATGGATGCATATCACATGTTGTTGGGGAGGCCGTGGCAATTCGATAAGTGAGCTATACATGATGGCCATGCAAACACTTATTCCTTGACAAAGGATGGGG
>VDFB02174263.1:0-64391 GCA_007258455.2 Sequoia sempervirens
ATCGGTTTTATTTGAACTGTGTTTGAAAACCGAATGCCACTAAATAAACCAAATTACCCAAAATTGTTTAACAACAATCCTTTTTAAAGGATTAAATCAAACCCACTTTAAACTGTAAAAGCCCGAGAATGTAATTAGGGGCTTAAATTGTAAGGGGGGTTATTTTTAAAAGGATTTATATGTAAATAAGGGAAGATATGAAGATATTATGGAGAGATAATTGGGAGATTGTTTGGAGATTTTATGTATTTTGGAGAGATAAGGTGATTTGGAAATATTTTGTAAATCAATTGGTTAGTAACCAAATTGAGAAAATTATTTGTATAAAAGGGGGGCTTGAGGTGAGGTTGAAATGAAGTTTTTTTTTCAGGTGATGAAGTCCTAATGCTGAGACGTCAAAGGAGAGATCTTGTGGAGATTCTTTCAGATCATTCTCGCATATCAGAGCGTCGTTACGCTGCCGAATTGCTTGAAGAATGGGAGGTGCTTTTGTAATTGATTTGGAGATTAATCGGATCGGTCACACTCTATTGGAGTGGACCCGGAGACGTAGTCACTCTCGTGACGAACTCCGAAATCAAACACTGTTTGCACTTCTCTCTTCTCTCTCTTTCTGTCTCTCATTTCTTTTCATTCTGTTATAATCACCTTGATTACGTTCTTTATGTTATTTCCTTAAGTTAATTTCATTTTAATTAACTTGAAATAATCATTGTAAAGCATTGTAAAAGTTAAAGCATTTAAACTGCAATCTAGTCTAGATCCTACATAGATCACTATTTGACCCTCCAAAACATTTAAATCATTTCAAATACATTTAAAGCATCTATGTTGGTCTAATTAGACCTTATGAGACCCTAAAACATGACCTAATACATAAAAAGAAACATGAACCTACTTAGACCCCCTTTTGTCATCATTGACAATTGCTTCAAATATTTGACCTTGTTTACAAAAATGGATTAATGAGACACCAAATGGTCTTTATAGACCTTATTAAAGAAAATAAACATCAAAAAAACTTGGCAACCTCCCTGGACACACCTAATGCTCCAATTTTGAAAGTAAGGTGTAGGTGCTCCTACACCATAAAACCACTCAAATTCACTCAAAATCACACATTTTCACACCCAAGGCTACATGCCATCACTCCAATCATTTTACATATCTATATTCATGCAATTTTTCAAACCCTTATACAATCAAACTTAAATAATTGAAATAAAGCAATGATCAATAACATGACTTTACAAATTCAATGTGCATACTTACCAAGCAATCCAGGGAACCATCTAGGTATGCTCTACTCTTTATCATGTCAAGTATTGCCTCATGGTCAGACTCACACACTTTCCACAAGTTCTTGTTCGTAGGACTATCCTTATATTTGATCAAATGAACATTGGTGCTGACGACAAGGTTTGAGTAGTGAAGAATCTTCTGATGCATGTCGAAGTCCTCAAACAACCAAACTACAACATTCTTAACTAGGTACCTTCTAAGCCATGTTCTAGTAACAACCACCGAACCTGTAGGATATTCTATGTTTTCTCCATCTATAACTGGGGCCTCCAATTTCTTTTTAGCCTCAATACAAAGACACAAGTAATAATTTGTACCCTCTTCATTGTCTTCATCTGCAATCACTGCATATATGTGTCGTGCATTGATATTTCATATTCTTAGATGTATTTAATGAACATCAAAATAAAACTTGAAAGTAAGATATATTATCTGGTTCTATAGTTTGATACATGATCAAAGTCAATAGATGATTGTATCTACATGATTTGTAGAGTCGTTGAGAGCTGATAAGTGTCAAGTGGGGTTAGACTTCTTAAAGACCATTCATCAACCCACTTCGTTGACTCGCAATCATTCCATGCTCAAAGTGTACATGCAGAACAAAAGCATTCCATCTTCCATGTATGGATATTCCATGTACCTACATTGGAGCTTCTAAAAGAGTGTAGCTCGCTTGATCCTGTTAGTGTACAACAATCCTCATATTTTGCAATGTTAGTATCATCTACTAAATGAAAAAATCTATGAACTAAAGAATTACCTTGACTATTTGGACCCATTGCATGATTGCACCACTCGACAATTGATCTTGCATCTGTCAACTTTACATTTTCTTTGTACTTTAACTCTTCTCGTGCAAGGGCTCTTTTAATACATGCACCTGCTCCATCATGCTCCCGCTTTCCATGCCTGACCTCTAAGAAGTTCCACATATGTTGAACACCATTGATCCTATGCATCTTGCTCAACCATAAAAACATTCTAAAATTCTTGAATTGTGATGTAAAGTTATTTGACCTTATGATATGTTGACTAAATGATATTCCCTTGCTGGCCAAATCAACATAGAACATCTAAAAGCAACCTTGCATAAACTTAGTAGAATGTGTGTGATCATCATTGATGTAAAAGTGATACTCCCTCAATACTTTCCTGTTATCCTTTGTACTATCATTTGCATGAATGAATGCTATATGCACAAATATAGCAACCTATGTGGATTTGTAGTACTGTGATTGCACCTCTTTTTGTGGTTTTAGTGTGTAGTTTTCCACGAAGTTGACAACTGAAATGATGCTATGAAGTGGAAACGTGTATTTGAATAACTTGAACTGTGAGTCCACCATTGAGCTCTATGTGTATGCCTTGCATACTCATAGACCACCTGATCACAAAAAAATCCCATAAACTGATATACTAGAATCTTATCACTGTCCAATTCATAGTTCTTTTTTGCTTTCCCATCTTTTGGATTGTACGCCATTGTCTTGTATTTTCCAAATTCGATAATTTTGTCTCCAATTGTGTGTGTACTAGCCATGTGTTGGAAAATTGGAAAATGTTGCATGCCACCACAATGATGAGATGTGCCATCCAAACATGACTTGTAAAAAACTTGACCATCCTCTCTTTCACATAAAATGGAAGATAAGAGTTCCCTTGAGGATTTGGGTGGAGGCCTTATGTTATATTCCTGCAAAACATTGTCAGTATGCATATCTACACATATACACCGATAAACATCATAATGGTTAGAAAAATTAATATGTACTAGATACAACAAGTAGTGCGTGTGTGATTTATTTTGACCTAAAAAGGCTTTTGCATTTTAAAATACCTTTGACATATTTTAATTTCAAGAAACTTTTGTACAAAATCAGCAAAAAATTAGGTTTGAGTGGTATCCAAATAATGCTTTGGATGTGGCTCACAGATTTTACTACAAATTCTCCTTCTTACAAAATCTCTTTGATTAGGAGAGGTCCTTGTGTTATCCTTCCAATAATCTACTATTAAAGATCTCAAGCCTTATGAAAGTCGTTTATCTTTTTGTGGCACTATACCCAAGAATTCTCATTACTCATTGCTATTTGGTTCCTCCAATCTTTCACGCCTTCCTTTGGCTCTCATTAGAGATGATCTACTTATTTTCAAAGACTTACTTGTCTTTGTAAGGTTCACCTTGTTCCTTGTTTGACTGCTTAATAGCATTGTTGTCATCACACGTCTTGTGGTGCAACTATCCTTCGTGTGTGAGGTAAAACCCACGCTCTCATATGCACTCATCAAGTTCTTTACAATGGAATTTTCACTTGAGTCATTCGAAACTCTCAGCCCAAGAGCCTTCATGATGGGCCTAAATTTGAGTTGCCTCATCATTTAACAAACAGTTGGCATCTTCCACCCTCACTTAGCTTCTAAAAAAAAACTCCTAAAAAAAAACTCCATATCCTCTATGTAGCTCTTTGACATGTACATTTTGAAATCTTATAAGGCATCCATTTCAAAACATTAGAATCATTATCAATAAAAAAATCTAGGTTTTCTATGCAAAAATCTAGGAGTTCTCAAATGTAAATTTGTGTGAACGTTAGGAATGTCAACAACATTGGGGATAGATCACGTACCTTCAATCAAAGATGCAATTGATGACATACCTTGAGATTGACATGTAAACAATGTTGTACCTCCAACTTGAGATGTTGTTTGTGGAGTGGCTTCTAATAGAGGCGTGTTTGTTGATGTACTTTTTAAACACAATGTTGTTGATGGTGTGTCTTCAAATGTAGGTCTATTTTTTGATGTACTTGGAAGACCACATGTTGTTGGTGTGTCTTCAACTGGAGATGTGCACTGAACTTCACCTATGGTTGATGATGTGTCTCCAACTTGGGAATCCCTTTGTGTCCTTCCATGAAGTTTTTCTATTCATGCCCTTTGTTTTTCCAATTGTACATCTCTCATAGATTGCATGGGAATTTCTGGTTGTATGGGCTACAATTCTTTTGCTTCACGAGCTACAAATTTTTATTCTCTTCTCCTTACATTTTTTACTGCATGTTCTTCCAATATTAGAGGCTTTGGTCATTTCCTCGACATGACATTGAATGTTGCATATTCACAATCACACATAGAAAAGAATTAAGTAATGCATTTTATGAAACATATTGATAATGTTGATTACATTGCATTTTATTGAACACACCAAAGCATTTTATGAAAGAAGGTAGAGATCTTTTTGGAATTATCAAACATGTCTATATGCTACAATAATTTTCATACATAAATCTACCAAGGAAGAATGATAAATGGTATGAATGAATGGAAACTTGCATTAAACCAACTTTGTATTGAGTCACTTGAAATTATCTAAGCAAATGATGAAGGTGAATTCTTTATGGCACAAAAAAATTAAAATAGACACTTACACATTAACATTAATGAAAGCTCTTAGGTTTTCCAAACTAGTTGAAACTAAAAATTTTCCCACAACCATTAGTAATAATTAATTTACTGTTCAATTATATGTGTAACAATGAAGATTAATAAAATCATCAAACAAATGGTCTATAAATTGTCAAGACAAAACAAAAAAACTTGTGTTAAGTTGAATTTGTTTATCTAAGCATGCTGGAAATGGACAACTTTAAGCAATGCAAATAGAATTCATAAGAAAATTTGTGTTAAGTTGATGTCATTTATATAAGTTTAAACATGAATTCATCTAAATTATGTCATGGTTTTCATTTTTTTCTTCAAAGTCATAATTTAAATTAAACCTTTTTTATGCAACTCTCATCTAATTTAATGTTGAATTCTATGTCCAATTGTTATGATTAATAAAATCATTAAATTAATTTAGATTATTGTCAAAAATAAACAAACATACTAAATATAAACATTTCAATATTACCAAAAATGAATATATTACCTGAGATAGTGTAAAATGATGTAGAAACTTAAAAATGTCTTCATCTATGTTGTCTACATGCAAATTGGTGGCAAAAAGGTGATAGATCAAGCATAGATTGGTACAACAAGGAGTCAACTACATAAAAAAGGCATTTCTCTGTCAGATTAAGCATTGAACCAAACAAAAGTAGAAGCATGTGGGATAGAATCATGGGGTGAACTCTTATTTTACCGTTCAAGGTAAAAACACATTTGGCGCTTGCCAAATTTGGCGAGTGCCAAATATAATGCTTTGAAATGCTTTCACAATATCAATAGGAAGGGAGTGAGACTTGAGATAGAGGGAGAGGGGATATGAGTGAGAGAGATTAGTCCTAGTAGTGTGGTAGGGACTGAGACTTGAGAGGGATAGAGATTTATCCAATTAGGGTGGGGGGAAAGACCTCATAATGCGAGAGGGTTTGGAGTGACATAGATTTGTCTACCCTCTACCCATAAAATATAACCATAAAACCTTAAACCCTCAAACCTATAACCCTCAACTCTCTCTCTCTCTCAACCCTCTACCCTTTACCCTCAACCCTAAAACCCTAAAACCCTCTACCCTCAACCCTTAAATTGGCCAAACCCTAAACCCCATCAACCCCTTCTCTCTCTCTCAACCCTACACAATATTTGTAACCCTAAACCATAAAACCTCAAAACACTCCCTCTCTCTTCTCAACCCTCAACCCTCTACTCCTCTACCCTTGCCCCTTACCCTTCGCCATTTTGACCCTGCCCCTCTGCCATGAAGACCTATTGAATTTGGCCCTCGGCCCCTCTTCCGCCCTCTGTCCTCCTCCTCACCCTAGCCCTAGGCCATATACCATCACCTGCCCTGTTAGCTCTCCCTGGGACCATCGGCATACCATCTGCCCTCTGCCCTCTACCCTCTGCCACTCCACCCTAAGAACCCTCCTTCCATCCCCATCGACCCCTCCGCCCTCTCTCCCCCTAAGACCTCTTCCTCCCCCTCAGCCTCCCTCTGCCCACCACCTCATCCTCTCCCCCTCTACCTCTATCCCTCTACCTCACCCCCCCTAAAACCCTTAAAACCTCAACCCATTCTCCTCAACCCCTCTACATTCAAATCAGAAACCCTAAAACCCTCAACCCCTCCCCTCAACCCGGCTCACCCTCTGTCCTTCCTCCCCCATAAACCTGCCTAAACCTCTTAAACCCTCAATCCTCTCTCTCCCCCTCTCCCTCTCTCTTCTCAGCCTCCTCTCCAACCCTCTCCCCACCCCTACTCCACCCTTAACCCCTTCCCCTTAACCATAAACCATCCTTACCTTCCATTCCTTCCTTAAACCATCCAAAATCTTTCCTCAGCCCAACCCACTCTATCCCCTCAAACCTCCCACCCTCTCCCTCTCTACCCTCAACCCCTTGGCCCCCTCTACCCTCTATCCCCTCCACCTCTGCCCTCTACCCTCTAGCACCTCAAGCTCTACACCACATTAGTCCTACCTCCATTTTCTCTATTAATTCTCTACCCTCTACCCTAAACCCTCAATGCTTAAACAATAAACCATAAACCATTAAGCCCTATACCCTAAACCCTTAAACCCTCTACCATCTACCCTTAACCCTCAACCCTCAACCCTCTACCCTCAACCGTCCACCCTCTACCCTCTACCCTCTACCCTCAACCCTCAACCTTTAAACCCTAAACCCTCTACACTCAACCCTCTACCCTTAAACCCTTAAACCCTAAACCCTAAAGCCCTCTACCCTCTACCCTCTGTAGACACTAAAGAAATGATACAAACCTACAAGCTCTATTTTTCACCACATTCGTCCTAGCATAATTAAAATATTTAATTATGTTGTGCAGTCCATTTTCATCTATTAATTAAATAATTTTTAATTATTTAATTAATTAATGTCTCTTTATTCTTCCTGATTATTTAAATAAATAAATTTTATTTTTTTACTTAAATGTGTCACTAATTATCTAATGCCTCTTTATAATTAAACAAATTTCCTAGTTTATTTAATTATTCACGTCCACTAATTCATCTAGATTATTTAAATAAATAAATCTTGCTTATTTATTTAAATACATCAATAACTTACATAATATTATGCTAATTAAATAAATTCTTTAATTTACTTAATTATGGCCACATGTCATTTTCACCATTTTAAATAAATAAATAAATGATTACTTATTAAAAATGGTCAAATTTCCTTATTTTGGCAGAGGAAGGGCATTTATTTCCTATTGTCATTTGATTCTCCATTTTTGAATTAAAATGATTTATAATTCAAAAAGATGCCTTTTTGCATGCAAAAGTCAAACGACTGTTATTAATTTGATTCCCCCACCTTTTTTTAGCCATCTTGTCTCAACTTTCAATCTGGTCCGTCTGTTTTCCTTTCGATCTCATCTGTCCATTTGAAATTTCCTTCTCTTATAAAATGGAAATTTCAAATTCATGTTCTCTCTCTCAAGCTTTCACGTGAACTTCTAGCTTTCTTATTTTCATCCATTTTACTACATACTTAGAGCCTCTCTTAGGAATTTGGAATCATTTTGCATAGGAAAACCCTTCAACACTTGCATAGGACTTGACATTTTCATAGGTTGCTTGAAGAATCTGAGGGAAAACTTCAACTTGCAGCAAGCTACAAGGTATAATGGAGGTGAATCATGGAGGTTGAAGATGTTCGATAACATATTTTCCTTTCTTTTCATGTTTTCTCCTTTGATATTCATTATATCTTTGGATTTTTGGATTTACTGTAGATAATTTATTAACCCATAAAATTTCCAGAGATACATTTGGTGAACCCAACATCTTTTACTACATTTTTTTTGTTTTCGTACGGCTTTCTGTCTCTGTTTTGTAGCTACAGGTTTATAAATGATGCATTGCATTCACTTCATCACGACACACTTGACAAAATCAATGATGCGTTTGAACCATTAGAACACATTCATGACCCCAAGTGACACATTTGATAGAATCGTGACACATTTGACAGTTAATCTAACGTATTTGAACTATTATGATGCATTTGTCTACAAAAAAATGCATTCGGCTGGTAAACTCTAACATAAACTGTTGTGACACATATGCTCTATCGTAATGCATTTTTCTACTTAGTTTTTGTATTCATATTTTCTTTTCAGATTGCTACATTTTTATTATTTCAGTCTTTTCTATTTTTTTCTTACATCCTTTAGAATAGAATTTTTTGGTTGTTAATTTCTAGTTGCAGCATGTGGCATTAGGATTTTCACGGGTAGAAGGCATTTGTTGAAACTACTAACATGTGGGTTTGCAGCGCTCACGAGTCAAAGACAATCATGTAAATTACTAACATGTGATTTTGCAGCTACGTTTGTCGAAGACTAATCTTTCAAACTATCTATTTGTGATTTTTAGTTTAGGAAGACTTCCATTGGTGCACTAAAATGAACTTTTGTTTGCAAGTGTTTGATTGTGATTGAAAGTGGTAGGCGATTATGCTCTCACCTTGTGAAAACTTGGTGATTAGAAAGCCAGACCCACTTTATTTGTTGTAAACCCTTAAGACTTAATAATTGAAGTACCCTCTCCCCTTGCACTTTTGGGTGATCCTGGGTGTAAGAGAAATGGTTATTATTTCTAGAAATGGGCCTTCCTTATGGGAAAAAGTACTCACCTTAAGAGATGACCCAATTGGTAACAGGCTAAAGCCAAGCCACTTCTAGTGGGGATATAAAATGGGTGCTTGAGGAAAGTTCAAGTACCACGAGTGCAGATGTGTCACATATATGGATTAGTACTCCCATAAACCTTGTTGAGCATAACCTCTTTAGACTGGAGTGCCACCTAATTGGTGATTAATCTCTCACCCCATGTGTGGCCACTCAAATAGATGCCCTTACTAGACACCTATTGTTTTAGAAGCCAACCATTTTCAGCCATTGCTTGTATAGTGCAAGGTACAGTATCATGCCTGAAGATACTCACTACTAATTCCCTTGAGTATAGATAGTAGTTCTTGGGAAGTGACTACCGAAGAATCCAAAGTTGGTGTGCCCGTAGAAGTGAGTGTCGTGGAGGGGAGCTAGTGCCACCAAACTTCTAAGCTATCTTCTCTCGAGAAGGAGAAGTGTTCAACACCAATTTGGGCTATATCGGTGGGCTATACAAAGCATACAAACCCTTGGTCTATTAGGATCGTGCTTGTCTTACATGTGTTTTCTTACACTAAAACATTGTTCTTGTCAAGTGCTTTCTAGATTTTCAAATAGTATTCACCACATTTACAATTCAGCACAAAAATATTCAACCTTTGATAGATCAGATATTTTCCTAATACATTAGAAAATTCAATTTTTACAACCTGTGACGTAACTATTGAAATGCATCTACTGTCCTAAAATTCATTTGAAAATCCCTGAGATATAATTGCTCTGTTAAATCGCATATACTTCCATAAACACCACATATGATTGTGTCATGATGCATTTGAACTTCACATAACCGAATTTTCCAAAATCTACCACATTTGATAATTTTAGAACCGCATTCACTTAAACTGAAATGCATTTGCAATACTGTGATGCATCTAAGGTCTCAAACAATGCATTTGCTTGACAGAAACAAAACCCTAATACAAAGCTGAATCTGAGTCTAAACATTGTCAGCCTGATGTCAAACACTTTTTCCAAGAGTTCTCTATCAGAAATCAGCTTTGAAATTGCTCAAAGTCCTCATTATTCAACCATTAGTTTGAATTCTTGACCAAAGGCTTAATCTTTCAAATTTTAGTTGCATACATTAGGCTTCATAATCATCATTTTCAACATTAGCTTGACCTTAGGTTTTCATTTTTGCATACTTTGGATTAGGTTAACCTCATCACAATTTGCAAAATCATTGCTTTCGAAGATATGTTATCTTGTACTTAGTCATCATTCCCATTTTTAGTCATTGTCCCTTTTGTGATAATTTCCAACTCAATAGTCTAGTTAGGAAAACTCACTAGTCATCTCGACCTTGTCACTTTGTCATTTTCAACAAGTCCTTTGGTAACCAAAATCGAAAAAAAAGATTAAGCTTAGAGTGCTTTGGTACCCCTTTCTCCAAATTGCATTCATTTTAGTTCATACCTTGTATACTTTATTCCTAAAAATCCAAAAATAATTTGCATCCTAGTCGTCATTTTAAACCTAAAACTTACATTAGTTACCTCATTTTTCACTTGAACTTGCAATTTTCCTGGTCCACATTATCATTTTCCTAATCAACATTGTCATCCAAGTCAACATTGTCATCCTAGTCACCTTGGATTTTGGAATACATGCATTATCATCTCTTTGCATTGTCATCCATTATCACACAAAAAGACAAAAACATAGACTAGTGTCATACTTGCATTGTCATCATCTTCATTTGAGCAATTTCCTTGATGGTGGAAACAAGACTTCAAAGAAAGAAAAGACAAATGGTAGACTTTGGATAAGACTTTGACAACAACACTAACACCAACACCAATCCTAATGACTAGATTTATGAAGACCCATTTGGAAATTTGAATGTACAATCATCCATGAGCATTTCAACTTCCTTTCAAAATCCACTTTTTGAACAATTCATACAGAGAGACCAAAATGGACAACTACTAGCTGAGGATTTAGACACTACCGCTCAAAACCCTGACATAGCTTCATTTGTAGAAGAATTGGTCTTGAACGACCTCGACAAATACCTTGCTATGCTTTTGGACCAAGGGGAAAAAATACCAAAAGGCTTTGAGATTAATACCATAAGACCTTCTTCTCTAGAAAACATGACACAAACCATGACATCTCAACAAAACATGAACAATGCCTCCAATAGCAATAACATTGTGGTCACCACACATTTTGCTACTAACACCATTAATGTGACATCTAGTGGCACCACAAGTCAAATAACCTCCACCTCAACTAATACAACATCTATTGGAGGAACATCTACCATGTCCATGCCTACAACGTCCATGTCATCATCACAAATGATAGGAAGAATCGTAGGGTATACATCAACAAGAGAAAATCCTACAAACCCTATGTTGGGATCTTCATCTATGACAATGGGGGCATCCTCATCACATCTTTATGGTGGAATCTCATCTAATCCCTTTGGAGGAAATCCACGATGAGTCTTCATTCAAGGCCCTCAACACAACATAAATACATCATTGCAATTAAACACCCCACATGGATAAGGAAAAAATATGAACATCCCACATGGGAAAGGACAAAATATGAATATCACACATGGACAAGGAAAGAATATCAACGCACCACATGGACACTTCAAAGGAACAAACACCAACATGCTACATGGACAATTCTTTCAACAAGGACAAGGAACTCAAACGACACAACAAATGTGTAACTTTGGCAATCAAATGAGTTAAGGATTTCAGATACCTCAAGTACAAACAAACATGGTTGGGTCACATATTCCCACATACTCATCCCAGATTCATACTCAACAAAAAATTCCCACTCACAACTAGCAATATTAGCAAACACCTAATCAAAACATACCTTACTTTCAGGCAACCAATGATCCCATTGTACATGCCTTGCTAGCAAGGATAGATGACCTTCAAAAATAGATGGAGAATATGAAAACCTCTGACAAGAAGACATAAATGCCATATGGCTTATGTCCATATCCTTTTTATACAAATTTGTAGATGCCACCATTTCCACATGGTTATGTGGCTCCAAACTTCAACAGATACAAGGGTAAAATAAATCCACTTGACCACATCAGAGAGTTCGTAACAAGTTGTGTGGATATTGCTCATGAGCACACATATCAAATGTGACTATTTTCTAAAAGCCTCACAAGACCAGTCTTAAAAATGGTTCTATACACTACAGCCTAGAATACAATCATGGAAAGAACTTGCTAAAAAATTCATGAAAAATTACACATACAACATTGACACAAACACCTCCATTACCAACTTATGCCAACTCACACAAGAAGATTCAAGTGAAACCTTTTTACCATTATTTAAAAAATGGAAGGGCCTAGCAAGTCGTTGTCATATCGATATTCCTGAAAAGGAAAAAGTTGACATGTTCGTACAAACACTCCTAGGCCCACTGAAAAATGGCTGGTTTCCATTGTTGTACAACTTTTACGGACCTAGTTGAACGAGGTGTCCAAGTTGAACAAGCCCTGATAGCTGAAGGAAGACTAAAATATGGTCAAAAAAACACAAATACAAACCCTCCACTTGCTGAAAAAAACAAATACTGGGTTAAGAACAAACATGTCACCAATGATGGTGTAGTCGATGTTAAGGCTACCAACACTATGGGTCCTATGATTACTCTAAAAGGGACACAACCACAAAACACATAGATGATGACACAAACCTATGCTGCTAATGCTCTCCAGACTAATCAGAATAAACAAGGCAATGAAAACAATCAAACTCAAAGAGATCCTAGACAACCCAAACAATTCCCTAGAGGGCATACATACACTCCCTTGGGTGAGCCTATTGAAGAAGTTGTCAATAAGAAGGAAACTTTAATCTTATTCACCAGCTTGGGAAAACACCGACAAAAATCTCTATCCTTGAGTTGTTATGCATCTTGCTTGCCCATAAGGCCATCCTAGATAAAACATTGGAAGAATCCTTCATTCCCCAAGCTATTGATGTTAGCCAATTTGAAGCCATGGTAGGATATCTCATCACTCCCCACCATATCACCTTTTTAGACTAGGACTATTCGTCATCCAAGACCAACCATAATGATTCCCTTCATATCGAATTTCTTGTTCATAAACATAAGGTCAGACGAGTCTTAGTAGATGGCAGAGCGACACTGAATATATGTTCCTTAAAATTGGTCAAGGCACTAGGCTTTTCTGATGCTTGCATAGATGCCACAAAAAACATTGTTATCAAGGCATATGATGATGAAGAACACTCCTCTCAGGGCATAATTACACTTTGAATTCAGATTTTCCCAATCATTGTCGACACCATTTGTCAAGTTTTGGATTTGGACCTTCCATACAAAATTTTACTTGGTTGACCTTGGATCCACGCGTTGAAAGTTGTCCCTTCCATGTACCACCAATGTTTGAAGTTTCCATTTGAAGGCACTAAGATTACTATATATGGAGACCCTAATCCATTCCAATACTGTACCAACTTACATGGTGTACCGGAGCATCAAGTGCCTATCAATAGGGAAGCTTCGACATCTTTGTCTTCCAAATTCATTGACCCATCAACACTTGTGAAGCCTTCCACTTCTTCATCCACCACATCCACTTCTACTTCTTTCACCACCATGACCACCTCCATAACACCCACCACTTCATTTATCATCTCAAGCGTTGACCCAAGCTTCCAAATTTAGGACCAAGGATGTCAAGAATACAAGCTGAATATAGCCTATTGCATAACAAAGATGCCCAAGTCTCCCTAGGTCTATGGCAAACCCTGCTTTAGAATAAAAGCAAAGGAAATTTTTTAGGTTTCCTCCAAATACAATTTTCATAAAGTGGGGCAAAATGAGTCAAGAGGACACAGATGATATACTATCCTGGATTTATAAAGAACCACAATATTTGACTCCCTTGCCAATAGTCATATACAAAAAAGGATACAACATGATAAAAGAAAAAGGATATGATGGAAAAAGCATCCTTGGCAAGGATAAGAATGGAAGGAATGAGCCATTATCAGTTTCAGAAAGACCAAAACATCTTGGGTTAGGGTTAGGTCCATGGGAATCTGGTGATCCAAGTACTAGTGTTCTTCCATGTGAGTTAGTGTATGCTTTAGATTGTCTTGAGACAACTGAGGACACCTCCTTTGAAAGTGACTCTCATGAATGGGAATTTTCCTCTCAACAATCCTTAAGTGACTGATGCCTTGATGAATTATTTCTTGAACCTGGCGAGCCTACATTTGAAGAATGATTCTAGCAAATGTTCAAGATCGATACAACACCAAATGATGTCAAGTCTAGATCATATTCTATTCCCATTCATCCTAGCCCCGACGTACCTATCCAGTCACCCCAAATTGATGACCATCATGTGGAATCACTTGAACCATCACTTGCCATTATTGACCCTACCCCTGACGCTACTCCCTTTGTCCCTTACTTCATTGGTGAGTATGAAACAAGTGAAGGAGAATTCTGGATATAATATGACATAGATCCAGATGATAACAAATTCATTTTCAATGTCTCAGTGTCCATTTACATGCTCTCTGCTTCATCTCCTCAATTTGCAAATGTTGATGATGGAATATCCTTAGTTTACTCTGACCTAATTTATTGGAACCAACAAGGCCCACCAGTAATGGACACTTTTCAAAATGATGAGGCTCTAGAAAAATTTCTAGGGCTACATGAAGGCATTCCAAATGGGGATTACAAAGTTGGGTTTACCATTGACTTGGATTGTGCTGCTTATTTTGGGGAGACTGCGCCATCCTCTAGTCACAAAATTAAAAAGAAAAATAAAACAAAAAATGACACGTCTCTAGGTGAAAACCGAAAGGCACCTTCTAACAAAAAAATAGTAAAAATAAAGGACGTATTCAAGGGTGAAAACCTCCTTGAGGTGCCCAAGCATGGATGACTAGACTTTCTCCCTATACATAAAGAAAAATCAGAAATGCTTGCCATATAGCTATTGTGGAGGACCCCAAAATGGTTTTGTTTGCAACATCATTAACAAAAGCTGAACAACCAAAATTTAAAAATTTCTTCTCGGAATGTAAGATAAACTTTGCATGGTCTTATGTTGACATGCCAATATTAGATCTTAAGTTAGTATTACATCACTTGCCATTATTGCCAGATTCCAAGACAATAAAACAAAATTTGAGAAAAATGCACCTGCAAGTTGCATTGTTGGTTAAAGCTAAACTCAAAAAATTGTTGGATGTAGGTTTTATCAAGTCAATTCACTATACATAATGGATATCCAACATCGTCCCTATCACCAAGTATATTGGAAAAATTTTCATATGCACAAACTTCTGAGATCTCAATAAAGCATGCCCTAAAGATGATTTTCCTTTGTCGAACATTAACATCATTGTGGACCTTACAACTGGATATGAGATGTTGTCCCTTATGGATGGTTTCTCTGGTTATAATAAGATCTGTATTGCCCTTGAAGACCAACACAAAACTACTTTCATGTGCCCTTGGGGTTCATACTATTAGATTGTAATGTTTTTTGGTCTTAAAAATGCAGGTGCTACATATCAAAGGGCAATGCCAACAATATTCCACAACATGATACACACATTAATGGAGGACTATGTGGATGAACTTTTGGAAAATTCATTGACAAGAAAATTTTTCAGGAGGATGGAAGAATATAAGGTCCAACTGAACCCAAAAAAGTGTGTTTTTCGTGTAACATCAAGCAAGTTATTGGAATACATAGTCTCTCATTGAGGCATTGAAGTTGATCTCGCTAAAGTCAAAGCTATATTGGATATTCCTCCTCCTAAGGGAATTAGTGACCTAAGAATGCTACAAGGCAGGCTTCAATCTATCAAATGGTTCATTTCTCAATTCATAGATAGGTGTAAGGAAAATTAGATGCAGAAACAACTCTCCTAAACATCAAAACCTCAGGGAAGAATGCATATATACTTTTAATTTTTCAATTATAGTTCAATTAATATGCATTTTGAAATAAATATCAGAAACAGAGAATTAGACAAACACATATGAACACTGGATATATGTGGGAAAACCCTTACAGGAGAAAAAACCACCACAACAAGAGAAATCACTTTGTATTACAATAATAAATATTACATACAAGTTTCAGACTTATCTTTCTGATGTCATATTATAGCAGCTTTCACTATGATCAATCTTGTACAGGAACCTTCACATTACAATCTTCATAGAATAGAATTCACTCTTATATAATTCAAACTATTCACACACCTATTGATCGAACCAACCATCGAACCATCGAGCATCTGCAACTGCCAACTATATTCATGACGTTTCCTGTCTATTGAACTTCCTCATAGAACCATCACAATGAACTATCTTCCAACTGTTCAGATTCAACTTCTCCTATTGGTCCACGAGATGCCACATAGGAAATTCTCACTTAGTCAAACAGCTTCAATCTATATTGGCATGTCGGCGAACAACTGACTATGTCTCCCTGATGCAAACAACTTCATATTGATATTGGCATAGGTTCCAATAGTCGGTAAGATGAAATAGCAAATGCCAAAAGTCATCCTGAAACTACCAATATCCATTTCATTCCTATTGGCAAGAGACTTCTCATCGGCAAGATGTTTTACCGAGCTTCACATGTTACATCGACTTTAGTTTTCTATTGGCGAAACACATCACTTTCGCTAGGAGATGATACCAAAGTCACATGTTATACCGATCGCCAAACAATAGTTGGCAAGACATATAATTATTGCCAAGAGGTTTCACCGAGATCTCTTAAGTCACCTTGAAGCCATCAACAGTCACCAAGACATCTGTCCTTCACTAAGACTTTACTCTGAGATCTTTTATGTTACCATGAAGACACCATATGTGTTCCCATTGGTGAGACCGTCATCATTCGCTAGGACATCTTCCCGAGACCATTTGGGTTACCCTGACAACCTTATGCTATTGGTATGACATTCTTTAGTCGCTAAGAGATCTCCCTGAGATCCTTTGTGTTACTCCGATGAACAACACTTGAACCTCCATAAGTGAGACATTTTCACATCGGTAAGACTTCTTACCAATAGAATATAAGATACGTCGAAGACCACAACATGTAACATACTATTGGTGAGAATTTAATATCTCGATAAGACTTCTCACCGAGCCACCGTAGGTTATCTCGATATGTGATTGAATGGCCTGTCAGCCAGAGATCTCCATGTGGTAAGATGTCATAATGACTACTTCTTGTCACAGTGATAGGTTCCAAAGTAAATCCGTTCAGCAAGACTCTTGCAAGGTCGTAGCAACCTGATCTATTCAACAAGATTCAAAACTGATAGTCAACTAGACTTCATGGATGTCACACCGACTTTTCCCTAGTAGAGGTTACAACCTGTGATGATTGAGACATAAATATCCAACAATCTCCCACTTGATGAAGATCACACAGGCACCTCCAAGGCACAACAAAACTTACTAAAAATCATTGGCCTTGAGGCCCATCGAACTGGCACACCACCTGAACTTGTTTGTGCTCACTGGCTTCGTCAATGCACCTGCAACATTCTCTAGAGTATAATTTTTTTCCAAACTGACCTTTCCATCCTCCACCATATCTCATACAAAGTGGTATTGTACATCTATATGTTTCGTCCTAGCATGGAAAGTAGGATTATTTTCTAGACAAATTGCACTCTGACTATCACAAAAAATAGTTATTTTCCCTGCATCAAAACTAATGTTAGAACACAAATAGTTTAACCAAACTACTTCTTTATAAGCATGAGTAGTTGCCATGTATTTGGCCTTTGTAGTGGACAAATCAACTATAGCTTGTCGCTTACTCATCCAACTCACTGCACCACCACTCAACATGAAAATGTATCCACTGGTGGACCTCCTGCTGTCAATGTCCCCTGCCCAATCAGAATCTACATATCCATGAATTTTGAGAGTCCTCTGTGATTCAACTAAGTTCCCATGGTAACACAAAGAAAAATCTAAAGTACCCTTGAAATATCTAAACACTCTCTTCATAGCATCCCAATGTATTCTTCCAGGATTAGCCATAAATTGACTAAGAACTCCCACTGCTTGGGCAATGTCTGGCCTTGAATAGACCATTGCATACATAAGACTGCCTATTGCACTAGCATATGGTACACTGGTCATGTCCTCCATCTCAGTAGGATATTTTGGACAGTCTTCAACAGATAGCTTCGTTCCCTGTAAGACTGGAACAACTAATTGCTTGCAATCATTCATGCAAAATCTCTCTAGAAAAGTCTTGATATACTTACTCTGACTGAGCCAAAGTTTTCTACTATCCCTATCCTTGGTTATCTCCATCCCCAGAATATACCTTGTTGCACCAAAATCTTTCATTTCGAACTTAGCAGACAATTGAGACTTAAGATCATAAATCATTAGCTTACTATTGCCTATGAACAACATATCAACATAGAGAGCAATAATAAGAACTTGATCACTTTTAGCTTTATAATAGACATAATGATCAAACTTTGATCTCACAAATCCCAAAGATAATACAAAAGTATCAAATTTCTGGTACCACATTCTAGGTGACTGCTTTGACCCATACAGAGACTTCTTTAATTTGCAAACCAATTTCTCTTTACCTTTTTCAACAAAATGCTCAGGTTGGGACATATATATTTCTTCTTCAAGATCACCATGAAGAAATGTTGTCTTCACATCCATCTATTTGACCTCTAAGTCATACACTGCTACAAGTGACAAAAGAAATCTTATAAATGCCAGCTTAGTTACATGAGAAAATATTTTCCCATAATCAATTCCCTCTACCTGGGAATAACCCTTTGCAACCAATCTTGCCTTGTATTTTTCCACACTGCCATCTAGGCCAATCTTCTTTTTAAATACCCATTTGTAGCCAACAGCTTTTCTGCCTTTAGGCAGAGGCACCAAACTCCAAGTTTCATTCTTTTCTAGTCATGTCATTTCTTCATTCATGGCTTCCAACCGAGAGTCTGAATTAGACATTTTAAATGCCTCTTTTACAGTGCTAGGCTCATCAGTGCTAGAAATCAAAGCATAGGCATAAGTAGAATCAATCAAAGAGAACCCATACCTATCAGGTTGCTTTCTTTCATGAGTTGACCTCCTCACTTGTTGAGGCTGAGGCTGAGGTTCTTCTTCTTCTTTAGAACTATCAGAACTACTTGACCTCTCCTCAGTTTCAGGTACATTTTGAATTCTCAATTCCTATTTCTTTGGTGTAGGAGGAATTAAAGCTATATCCTTATTATTTTCTGAATTTTTCTCTGACTGTAGATCCAAATTAGAAGGTTTCAGCTCATGAAAGATTACGCTTCTGCTATATACAACCTTTTTTGTATCAGGATTCCAAAGCTTGTATCCTTTTATGCCAGTACTATAGCCAATAAAATACATTTGACAGTTGTGTTCTCCAATTTAGATCTCTTCTCATATGGCACATAAGCATATGCCTCAGCCAAAAACACGAATATGTCTAAGAGAGGGCTTCTTACCAGACCATGCTTCCAAAGATGTTTTCTCAATAAGAGCAAAATTTGGAGAATGATTAATCAAGTAACATGCAGTAGCAATAGCCTCAGCCCAAAACTTCTCCTCCAAGCCAACACTACTCAGCATACTTTGTGCTCTCTCCATCACTGTCCTATTGAACCTTTCTGCAACTCCATTTTACTATGGAGTATAAGGTGTAGTCTTATGTCTTTTAATCCCATGGTCTTTACAATACCTCTCGAAATCATCAGAACAAAATTCACCACCATTATCAATCCTTAAACATTTTATTTTTCTTCTAGTTTGATTCTCTACAAGGTTCTTAAATTCCTTAAATTGACTGAACACTTCTGATTTACTTTTCAAAAAATAAACAAATGTTCTCGAATAATCATCAATGAATGATATATAGTACCTTAACTTAGACAAAGAAGGAACATTCACTAGACCAAATACATCAGAATGAATATAATCTAGCAAACCAGAAGATTTATGAGGACTGGAATAAAAAGAAACACAGTGTTGTTCTCCATATATACAATGCTCACAAAATTCAAATTCAAGGTTACAATCTTCAAGCCCCTCAACCAGGTTTTTAAACCTTTTTCTCCTATGTGGCCTAGCCTATGATACCAGAGCATAGTCTTCTCTTCTGGAAGTTTTACTTCCATAGAGTTTACATAATTAGGGATATTTTCCTCTTCACCTCCATGAGTAGCTTTCTGTGACTTTCCAGAGACACTGTTACATTGAACAGCCTGTGCATCCAACTTGTATAGGGTACCAATTCAAGCACCTCTAGCTAGCACCATAGAGCCTCTAGTCATCTTGCAGCCATTTCTAGAGAACATGACTTGTACTCCAATATCATTCAGCATACTTACAGAAAGTAAGTTTCAAGCCAGACCTAGTATATGCATTACATTATTCATTCCCTTTACTCTTCCATCAGGAAATTGGATTCTAACTCTTCCATGACCAACAATCTCCAAAGTTGAATCACTTGCCAAGTACACCTTTCCACCATCGTATTCTTCATACTTTGTGAACCAGTCTCTATGAGATGTCATGTGGAAAGATGCTCCAAAATTAATTAGACAGACATCATCTGATGCCTGTGTAGCTAAGGCTACAATGAAGGTGTCTGCATCACTATGAGAAGAGTCATTTTCGGAAGAATACTTCTTCTTCTTCTTCTCCTCTTTACAATCCTTTCGGACATGACCTAGTTGCCCACAGTTCCAGCACTTCACCTTAGACTTCTTGCCAGGAGACTTTTATCTCCCTTCTAATTTTGATTTGGACTTTTTGTCCTTCTTCTTGCCTTTCTCTTTTGATCTTCCTCTGACAGCAAGAGCTTCCTTAGCCATCTCAGAAGATTTCCTTCTCATCTCTTCTGACAAAAAAATGCAATAACATCTTCCATCTTGAAACTAAATGTTGTACTCCCAATAGCCATCACCAGGTGATCCCATGAATCTGGCAAAGAACACAATATCAACATGCAATGATCCTCTTCATCAGTCTTTACACCAATATCAACAAGCCACAGATCATGATCCACTAAAAGATCCTACATTTTGAGTTTCCACAACTCAAAATTGTTGCCATTGAACTTCTCTATTTCAAACTTTCCTGATGTGCTAGCCATCTCAATTTGTAATTAGAAATTGACAAACTTCTACAAGACTCCCAATGAACAGAAATTGACTCAAAAAATCCAACGTACCCACAAGGATAACACAACTAGCCAGGCTATGATACCACTTGTAAGGAAAATTAGATGCAGAAACAACTCTCCTAAACATCAAAACCTTAGGGAAGAATGCAAATAAACTTTTAATTTTTCAATTACAGCTCAATTAAGATGCATTTTGAAATAAATATCAGAAACAGAGAATTAGACAAACATAGATGAACACCGGATATACATGGGAAAAACCTTACGGGAGAAAAACCCACCACAACAAGAGAAATCACTTTGTATTACAGTAATAAATATTACATACAAGTTTCAAACTTATCTTTCTGATGTCATATTATAGCAGCTTTCACTATGATCAATCTTGTATAGGAACCTTCACGCTATAGTCTTCACAGAATAGAATTCACTTTGATAAAATTTGAATTGTTCACACACCTATTGATCTAACCAACCATCGAACCATCGAGCATCTGCAACTGCTAACTATATTCATGGCATTTCCTGTCTATTGAACTTCCTCATAGAACCATCACAATGAACTATCTTCCAATTGTTCAGATTTGGATTCTCCTATTGGTCCACGAGACACCACATAGGAAAGTCTCACTTAGTCAAATGGCTTCAATCTGTGTTGGTATGTCGGTGAGACAGTGACCGTGTCTCCCCGATGCCAACAACTTCATATTGATATCAGCATAGGTTCCAATAGTGGGCAAGATGAAATAGCGAATTCCAAAAGTCATCTTGAAACTACTGATATCCATTTCATTCATATCGGCAAGAGATTTCTCATTAGCAAGACATTTTACCCAGCGTCACATGTTACATTGACTTCAGTTTCTATTGGCGAGACACATCACTTTCACCAAGAGATGATACTAAAGTCACATGTTATACTGATCGCCAAACAATAGCCAACAAGACATATCATTATTGCCAAGAGGTTTCACTGAGATCCCTTAAGTCACCCTGAAGCCATCAACAGTCGCCAAGACATCTGTCCTTCGCTAAGACTTTACTTCAAGATCTTTTATGTTACCATGAAGACACCATATGTGTTCCCGTTGGCGAGACCTTCATTGTTCGTAGGGACATATTCCCGAGACCATTTGGGTTACCCCAACAACCATATGCTATTGGTATGACATTCTTCAGTCACTAAGAGATCTCCCTAAGATCCTTTGTGTTACTCTGATGACCAACACTTGAACCTCTATCGGTGATACATTTGCACATCGGTAAGACTTCTTACCGATAGAATATAAGATACACCGAAGACCACAACATGTAACATACTATTGGTGAGACTTTAATATCTTGATAAGACTTCTCACCGAGCCACCGTAGGTTATCCCGATATGTGATTGAATGGCCTGTCAGCCAGAGATCTCCATGTGGTAAGATGTCACAATGACTGCTTCTTGTCACAATGATGGTTCCAAAGTAAAAGGGTTCAGCAAGACTCTTGCAAGGTCACAACGACCTGATCTGTTCAACAAGATTCAAAACTGCTAGTCAGCCAAACTTCATGGATGTCACACCAACTTTTCCCTAGTAGAGGTTATAGCCTATGATGATTGAGACATAAATATCCAACAATAGGTTCCAACCATTCCAGTATCTCCTAGGCAAAGGGATTCCCTTTGTGTGGACAGATAAATTCCAAGAGGCATTTAACTAGATCAACCAGTACTTATTGTCACCTCCTGTTCTCATGCCTCCTATCCAAGGAAAACCATTAATTCTCTAAATCTTTGCAACTACTTCGGCATTGAGGGAATTACTAGCACAAAATGACTATGAAGAAAAAGAAAGATCCATATATTATATCAGTAGAACACTGGTAGGGTATGAGCTAAATTACACACACATTGAAAATGCTTGTTTGGCAGTTGTATTCACAACCCAAAAATTAAGGTATTACATGTTAAACCATAAGACATACTTGGTATCCAAGATTGATCCCTTGAATTACCTCTTGAGTCGAGCAGCATTTACAGGATGTTTAGAAAAATGGGTCATGATCCTTAGTGAATATGATATTCAATATGTCGAGCGAAAGGCCATCAAAGGACAAGTAATAGCAGACCAGCTCGCAGATGCAACAATACCAAATAATCATCCTCTTACAAATTTTTTTCCAAATGAGTCTATATTTCATGTGGAGTCCCAACAACCTTGGAAATTATACTTTGATGGATCTCATACTAATCATGGCTCAAGAGCAGGAATACTATTCATTACTCCACAAGGAGACTCCATCCCAACGTCATTTCACATTGCATTTTTGTGCACTAATAACATGGTAGAGTATGAAGCACTAATTACAGGACTCTAAATGGCTATCAAGTGGAAAATAAAGAGTCTATAGGTCCTCAGTGATTGTTAGTTAGTTATAAACCAAGTCAATGATGAGTATGAAACAAAAGATGAGAAGCTAATGCCTTATAAGCGGATGGTTGATAGTTTTCTAACATATTTTCACAAGCTATCCTTTGAATTAATTCCAAGAACACAAAACAAGGATGTTGACGCTATGGAAACAATTGGATCTTTGCTTGATATTCCCAACAATGTCCCACAACTTGAGTTTTTGGTTGAGCAGTTAATGGTTCCAGCTTATGATGTCCCTGAATCAAAAATGGTTTGTGAGCTTGTTGGTTCCAGTTCACCCTGGTATAAGGAAATTTTTGACTACCTTCATTCATAGATCCTTTCTCAAAACCTTTCCAATAACCAAAGAAAGTCCTTTATCCGCAAAGCTGCACATTATACCATCATCAGCGACACCCTTTACCATCGGGTGCTGTCATAATAGTTGTTTACAATTCCTAAGAGGAACGAATTTTAGCTGAAATCACATATATTTAGAAAATATAATGATTTAAGCCTTAAAAAGTTCCATTTTAAGGATTCCAATTGAATAGGGTTTGATCAAATCACCTTAGATCAAACCCCCTTGGATAGAACCTTGCTAGTTTTAAACCATACCTATAAATGTGTCTCCTTTACACCTATCAAAATGCTGATAAAAAATCATTTTTGATTTAGCTTTTGGGGGATCAAATGAATTCATTTAAAATTTATTTCAAATGATTATGGTATTCCTCAGAACAAGCTATCCAATGAATATAATTTTAATATGTTTTGGTTTTGTTATGTATTTGTTTTAAGTTTTATTAAACATAGGTTTTTCATTGAAAATGAATTTCTTTGTTCTTCACATGTGGAAAAATAGAAGATTATTAAAAAAAAATTGAAAAATATGAGTGCACCAGATATTGAAGTCCTTGATCCAACAAAAAATAAAATAAAATTTTGACATATACAAAAAGATCGCATTATACCGGTCGATTGTGTCCGAATTGCTTTTGACTTTGAAACTTGATTAAGGAAAAAAATTCAATAAAAAACTATCTAACCAAGTGGAAGCACTAGATATCGAGTTACAAATCTAAATTTGAAAATAATTATAATTTTATCCTTCATGGAAAAAAAGTTATACATTATATAGTGTGCATCACTTTTAAAAAATGTTGTTTTCAAAAAATCAATTTCTGGGAGATTGAAAAGTGCAATTTGATTCCAAAAATTTTGAAAAAAATATTTTTAGAATCTGAAAAAATTTGATGAGACTCTAGTTTGCACCATCTTCAAATTCCTCACAGTTTAGCTGCTATAGGTGCCCGAATGTGAAGATTTAGTTAAAAATAATAATTTTAGTGTCCAATTTGGCCAAAAATTGTAAACCACTATTATGGGATCACCCCATCATAGCTTTGACAATACCCTTCTTTGTTGTCTCAACACTAATGAAGAAAAAACAACCTTATAGGAAGTACATGAGGGTATATGTGGGTCCCATTTGAGTGGCTTGACCTTAGCTAAAAATATTACGAGACTTGGGTACTATTGGTCGACACTAGAAAAGGATGCACTGGAATTTGTAAGAACATGTCACCAATGTCAAATTCACAGTGATTTGATTCATGCTCTAGCACAAGAGTTGAGGCCGATCACTTCTCCTTGGCCTTTCACACAATGGGGACTTGATCTCATGGGCAAGATTTGCCCTACATCCTCCAATGGACACAAATTCATTATCACCGCCACTAAGTATTTTACTAAGTGGATCCAAGCCATTCCACTCACTTACATTACTAGCAAACAAATCTCCAAATTCATCCTCAATTATATCATTTGTCGGTATGACATTCCACAATCCATCATCACAGATAATGATCATCCCTTCAAAAATCATGAAGTATGTGAACTATGTCAACGTTTCCATATTAGCCACCACTTCTCCATGCCTTATTACCCATAGGGAAACAATCAAGCTAGGGCATCTAATAAAACCATTATCAAACTTCTTAAAAAGATCGTCAATGGTGTTGGCCATGATTGGACATCCAACTCAGCCCTACTTTGTGGGCATACAACACGAGCATTCGTAACCCCACTGGTGCCACTCATTTTACCCTTGTCTTTGGAGCCAAAGCCATCTTTCCCATAGAGGTCAAAATTCCATCTTTGTGACTCTCCATGAAAGGCCTCAACATTGATGAAGAGTACAGATAGTCATGACTGCATGAGTTAGAAATGCTAGATGAATGCAGAGACAATGCATTGAATCATTTACAAGCATACCAAAATCATCTTTGCAAAAGTTATAACAAAAGGGCGACGACTCAGAAATTTCACATTGGCAACCTAGTCCTCATGCGAAATCCCAAGAATTAGTCAGATAGGGAGAGGCCAGGAAAATTTGAGCCCAATTGGATAGGCCCTTACATCATCATAGCATCATTTGGTTCTGGGGCATATCAATTAGCTACTCCTGAACATGAACAGTTGACAGAGCCAATCAACAATTTATATTTGTGCAAATTCGATGCATAGCATCAGAAAGCCTACCTAAAAACTAGTTAAAAGTACAAAAAAATTGAAAAATACAAAAAATCATCACCTTGATGAAAACTTGGCAAACAGGCATCCTGGTGACACCAAAAAAAAATGATGACAAAAATAAAGAGAAATAATTCATCCAATAGTGAAAACCTAGTAAATAGGCACTTTGGATAAGTAACATGGTGAAAACCTGGCAAATAGGCGCCATGTATAGTCAGTCATTGTTGTGCCATCTATTGTCACTCTATCTACCTTTGTCCCTAATGAACATACTCTTTCCAACATTTGTCAAACACTTCACCCTGACATCATGACATTTTCGTCCATGGTTAACAATGGTTGAAATCAAGTCTTGCATACTATCCACTATCCATGCTAGTCATGCCTTTTCTTTACATTCCATTTTGTCTGGATCATTCTCAACTTGACTAGGGGAAATTTTTTATCATGAGATTGTAGTGGGTACCACATGCGATCCTAAAAATCATAAAATGTCCTAAAAAAAGACCTAAAAATCAAAAAAATGTCTTGAAAAAAGACCTAAAAATTGAAAAATGACCTAAAAAAAAGGACCTAAAAATAAAAAAAATGACCTAAAAAATAAAAAAATGTCCTAAAAAAAGACCTAAAAATTGAAAAACGTCTCAAAGAAAACACAAAAAATTCCAAAAAATAGTCATGTCAGTCAACACAGTCATGTCAATTCAAGTCTTGATTAGTCTTTATCATTGTCAAACTACGTTGTCTCTACGCACTTGCTATGTAGGAAAGGGTCATCTTCGAGCCCCCAAGACATTAAGTTAGTCCTATTAGGTTTGTCAAAATAAATCATGACTCAATCTTTAGTCAACAAGACAAATTCATTGGTCGTGTTGAACTACGAGGTCTCTGAGTATATGACGTAGGCAAGGCCATCTGTCGATGAGCCCTCGAGGCCATGCTAGGTCAATCCATTCGGGTTCATTGCACAATTTTTTCACACACATGAAGTGGTCTTTAAATTTATCATGGTCTTTGTCAAAATTCAAATGAATGGTTTACCCACGCGAACTTCTACAATCTATCAATCGAGCATGACAATCATCTTGGCATATCAAATTCAGTCAAACTTAGTAAAAATTAGTAAAACTAGTCAAATCTTGCTTACTCTTCAAATGTGTCCTTCTGAAGGGTAGCCATGTCACTTATTTATTTCCTAGGATGCATCCTTCTTAGGCATCATTACAATCATCTGGCATCTTGACATCGACATTATTCAGGTTGTGTCTCTCTTGCATCTGACATCTTGGCATCAACAACATTCGGGATGTGTCCTTCCCGAATCTTGACATCAATCTGGCATCTCGACATCAACATTATTCAGGATGTGTCCTTCTTGAATCTGGCATCTTGGCATCAACATCATTTGGGATGTGTCCTTCCTGAATCTTGACATCAATCTAGCATCTCGACATCGACATTATTTAGGATGTGTCCTTCCTGAATCTGGCATCTTGGAATCAACATCATTTAGGATGTGTCCTTCCTGAATCTTGACATCAATCTGGCATCTTGGAATCAACATCATTTAGGATGTGTCCTTCCTGAATCTTGACATCAATCTGGCATCTCGACATCGACATTATTCAGGATGTATCCTTCTTGAATCTGGCATCTTGGCATCAACATCATTCGGGATGTGTTTTCATGTCCCCTGAATTAGTAGCATTGCAATACGAAGCATAGAAAACAAGATAAACAAAATACATGTCAAAGACAATAACTATTTTATCATAATTATAAGTATTAAATCTAATGTTGTAAAACCAAAATATAAATATTAGCAATCTCATTATAATTATGATTACCAAAATAATATTACAATTATGATTACAAATATAATAGATAATATAATATACATGTCATTAAACGAACATATATTGTTTAGTAATTACTATAATAATAATAAAGAAATCATAAAAGAAATAGTACTGAAATATGTGACTAAATAAACAAATGGAAAATATAAATACAAATTTAAATATTATTATAATCAGTATAATATAATAAATATTAAATAGAGTATATAAAATAAATATCAAAATAAATATATACTATACTAATAGAAATATTTAAGTATACATATAAATATAATGTAATACAAAATACATATATATATTTACCAGCAGCAATGATTACCATATAAAAACAACGGATATATATTATGTTGCAACATTGATATCACTTTAAGTCAGCGGTTAAGATAATATGGTAAAAAACAACATTTGATTTTTACACACAATGATTAAAATATATGATAATCACTAATTAGAAAGGCAGCAATATATTCCTAAAAGCAACATCAACGATCAATACAAATAACCAAGGCAAGCAAAGTTAATATTATATTAGTCAAAGTTTATACTACAAATGAAGGGATACGATGGGATTTTAGGGAAAAAGATAGACATCAATTAATTAAAGGGCAAGGATTATCTAATGTGAAGGGTAGCATAATGATTAGTTAATAAAGGATAAAGAAAAGGCATCGGATGGTTTCAAAAGGATACAACTATTCAAATGGGCATACCCCTCATAAAGGAGGCATCCCTTTGCATATAGAGATATAAATATAAGGAAAAGAGGTAGCAAGAAGGACGTAGGGAAAATGAATTAGAAATCTGCATAAAGCAGCAGATTGGAAATGAAATAAACTATGGGAGATTTATTTGATTAAGTGTTATTGTCAAGAATATATTTGGGGAAGTAATATATATATATATATAGTAAGTGATTATTGGAAAATTAAAATTAGTTAGAAATAATTATATATATATACACAATCATTGCAATAATAATGCTTGCAGCAATTATTGAGCCTTATAAGTAATTACGATCATAATATAAAAATGGATAGATTAATATTTATGACCAATCAATGTAAGATTGAAGGAAGGCGACTAAGGAATTAAGAATCATGGGAAGACACAACAGTTCAGGTGATGTATTCACTTAGCAATAATATTTAACATATTTTGAATATAAGAACTAGATATTGTTAATTTGATTATTGAAATAATGACATCCTTTAATCTTATCATAATGAGAATTATCATAGGAAATGATGAACTTAAAGAACCATTGGTAAATGAAAATATATTTGATTATAGGCATGAAATAAATCTTAGATGAATGCAAATATATCTGATTGTTTAAAGATTGTCTAGCATGTGCTTGTAAACCTATTAGGATGGACAAAACATGGGTGAAGTTGGATTGCCTAAAAACCCCACTTTCAGCCCCTTAGGCCCTAGACAGGGGATTGGGCTTTGTAGCCCCTTAGGATCTTAACAAGGGATTGGGCTTTGCAGCCCCTTAGGCCCTTGACTAGATTGGGTTATAGAAAGATGGGGGTCCCACCTAGGTCTCTACCCCTTAGGCCCAAGATACAGGATTGGGCAAGAGAAGATGGTAGGCCTTAGGCCACTTGGACTCTATGGTTCCTCTCCCCTAATAGGACGAGTGTCTTCTGAGGTGTTACCATGAGTGGATTATGCAAGTACTAAGCCCCTAGGCAAGAAGGATTGTGATGGACAACATCTTGAGTTTACATGAGGGCTTCAAGGTGGATCCACCTATGGCACTCCTCTTATGTCTTCACTAATTGATTTATGTTTATGAATATATTGTGGATATCTAGATATTATTGCTAACAAATATGTGTATGTGGAAATGTTTTTAAATTGGTGAATGCAAATTTCAATCTAGGATTATTTCATTAGATAAACACATTCCTCTTGGAAAAAAGAAACCCTAAACCTAATCAACAATTGAATTCTAGGGAAAACAAGCAAATACAAGAGCAAGGCTAGGTAAGGGAAATTATAGTGGAATCATAGCATCGTTACTGCCATCCTGTGCTTGCTTGAGCTAGTTGCTTGCATGCTTAAGCTACTTACTTGCCTACTTGAGCTAGTTTCCTACTTGCTTGAGCTGGTTTCTTGCATGCTTAAGCTACCTGCTTGTCTACTTGAGCTGGTTGCCTACTTGCTTGAGCTGGATGCTTGTATGCTTGAGCTACTTGCTTGCCTAATTAAGCTAGTTGCCTACTTGCTTGAGCTGGTTGCTCATATTCTTGAGCTACTTGCCTATGTGCTTGAGCTGCTTGAGGTACTTGCTTGTGTGTTTGAGCTACCCGCTTGCTTTCTTGAGCTACTCTCTTGTGTACTTGAGCTACTTGCTTGACTACTAGAGCTAGTTGCTTACTTGACCTAGTTGCTTGTGTGCTTAAGCTACCTACTAGTATACTTGAGCTAGTTGCTTGCTTGCTTGAGCTACTTGTTTGCCTGCTTGAGCTACTTTCCAGTGTGTTTGAGCTAGTTGCTTGCTTACTTGAGCTACTTGCACGTGTGCTTCAACTGGTTGCTTTCTTGAGTTAGTTGTTTGCTTGGTTGAGCTACTTGGTCTACTTTAATTTCTAACTCATGATTTTAAGTTATATTACTTCACAAACTCCAACTCATATGTTTTGAGAGTTATGGAAAAAATAGTAAAACTTAAAAATACTAGCTAATACATTGTCTTCATAACCAGAATAACCATCACTTGGGTTAGAACTTCCAACTCCTATCAAAGCTAATATCATCACCATAAGGAGAAACATCTAAAAATTACATATCTTAGGTTATGATTGCTTGAGGGCAAGCAATCTTGGGCAGGGTGGACTGTCATGTCCCCCGAATTAGTAGCATTGCAATACAAAGCATAGAAAACGAGATAAACAAAATACATGTCAAAGACATTAACTATTTTATCATAATTATAAATATTAAATTTAATGTTGTAATACCAAAATATAAATATTAGCAATCTCATTATAATTATGATTACCAAAATAATATTACAATTATGATTATAAATATAATAGATATTATAATATACATGTCATTAAACGAACATATATTGTTTAGTAATCACTATAATAATAATAAAGAAATCATAAAAGAAATAGTAATGAAATATGTGACTAAATAAACAAATGACAAATATAAATACAAATTCAAATATTATTATAATCAGTATAATATAATAAATATTAAATAGAGTATATAAAATAAATATCAAAATAAATATATACTATACTAATAGAAATATGTAAATATACATATAAATATAATGTAATACAAAATACATATATATATATATATATATATATATATATATATATATATATATATATATATATATATATATATATTTACCAGCAGCAATGATTACCATATAAAAACAATGGATATATATTATGGTGCAACATTGATATCACTCTAAGTCAGCGGTTAAGATAATATGGTAAAAAAAAAAATTTGATTTTTACACACAATGATTAAAAGATACGGTAATCACTAATTAGAAAGGCAGCAATATATTCCTAAAAGCAGCATCAATGATCAATACAAATAACCAAGGCAAGCAAAGTTAATATTATATTAGTCAAAGTTTATACTACAAATGAAGGGATACGATGGGATTTTAGGGAAAAAGATAGATAGCAATTAATTAAAGGGCAAGGATTATCTAATGTGAAGGGTAGCATAATGATTAGCTAATAAAGGATAAAGAAAAGGCATCGCATGGTTTCAAAAGGATACAACTATTCAAATGGATGTACCCTTCATAAAGGAGGCATCCCTTGGCATATAGAGATATAAATATAAGGAAAAGAGGTATCAAGAAGGACGTAGGGAAAATGAATTAGAAATCTGCATAAAGCAGCAGATTGGAAATGAAATAAACTATGGGAGATTTATTTGATTAAGTGTTATTGTCAAGAATATATTTGGGGAAGTAATTTATATATATATATATAGATATAGTAAGTGATTATTGGAAGATTAAAATTAGTTAGAAATAATTATATATATATACACAATCATTGCAATAATGATGCTTGCAGCAATTATTGAGCCTTATAAGTAATTACGATCATAATATAAAAATGGATAGATTAATATTTATGACCAATCAAATGTAAGATTGAAGGAAGGCGACTAAGGAATTAAGAATCATGGGAAGACACAACAGTTAAGGTGATGTATTCACTTAGCAATAATATTTAGCATATTTTGAATATAAGAACTAGATATTGTTAATTTGATTATTGATATAATGACATCCTTTAATCTTATCATAATGAGAATTATCATAGGAAATGATGAACTTAAAGAACCATTGGTAAATGAAAATATATTTGATTATAGGCATGAAATAAATCTTAGATGAATGCAAATATATCTGATTGTTTAAAGATTGTCTAGTATGTGCTTGTAAACCTATTAGGATGGAAAAAACATGGGTGAAGTTGGATTGCCTAAAAACCCCACTTTCAGCCCCTTAGGCCCTAGACAAGGGATTGGGCTTTGTAGCCCCTTAGGCTCTTAACAAGGGATTGGGCTTTGCAGACCCTTAGGCCCTTGACTAGGGATTGAGCTATAGAAAGATGGGGGTCCCACCTAGGTCTCTACCCCTTAGGCCCAAGATACAGGATTGGGCAAGAGAAGGTGGTAGGCCTTAGGCCACTTGGACTCTATGGTTCCTCTCCCCTAATAGGACGAGTGTCTTTTGAGGTGTTACCATGAGTGGAGTATGCAGGTACTAAGCCCCTAGGCAAGAAGGATTGTGATGGACAACCTCTTGAGTTTACATGAGGGCTTCAGGGTGGATCCACCTATGGCACTCCTCTTATGTCTTCATTAATTGATTTATGTTTATGAATATATTGTAGATATCTAGATATTATTGCTAACAAATATGTGTATGTGGAAATGTTTTTAAATTGGTGAATGTAGATTTCAATCTAGGATTATTTCATTAGAGAAACACATTCCTTTTGGAAAGAAGAAACCCTAATCCTAATCAACAATCAAATTCTAGGGAAAACAAGCAAATACAAGAGCAAGGCTAGGTAAGGGACATTACATGTGTCCTTTCTGAATCTTGACATCAATCTGGCATCTTGACATTGACATTATTCGGGATGTGTCCTTCTTGAATCCAACATCTTGGCATCAACATCATTTAGGATGTGTCCTTCCCAAATCTTGACATCAACTTGGAGTTTTGGAATTGACGTTATTCAGGATGTGTCCTTCCTAAATTTGACATTGTGACATCAACGTCGTTTCGGGTGTGCCCTTTCCAAACTTGACACCAATCTGGCATTTCAACATTGACATTGTTCAGGATGTGTCCTTCTTGAACTTGATATCATTTTGACATCTTGACATCGACCTTGTTCAGGATGTGTCCTTCCCGAATTCAACATAAATCTAGCATCTAAATCATTCAGAATATGTCCTTTCAGAATCTGACATCTCGACATCATTTAGGATGTATCCTTCCTAAACTTGACACCAATCTGGCATCTTCATATCACCAACTCGAACACTTTGACACTAGGACATTCAACATTTTTGAAAAACTTGACATCTTGACATCCAGACACTTGGCAAGCACTGGATATTTAATTTTATGATGTTTTTGTTTATTTCTGACAATCATGTTACTAGTTCCTCGAGGATTTCCTAACAACAGGATATAGAGGAGCAATGAAGTTCCATGATTTGTCTTGATTGTCTTCACTATTTGTGGTTGATCATGACAAAGCGACTGGGGCAAATACGCTTGTAATATGAGTCATGATCATCCTTCTCTATGATTGTTTATGTCTAGTGATGGTATGACCTTACATACCTTGATTTACGTCATATCATGGTGTTTTTTGGCCATCGCAATAATTCGCCCAATGATGATTAAGAGCAACAATTGATAAGTCCTATGGAAATGTGTTGAAGGATTTTTCATCTTACTAACATCCATCTCCTTCTTCCTTGTCACCTCTTTATTCTTTTGTCTCTCAATAATATCTTGTGACACACAAAAATACATTTGCATACATAATTATATAGACATTGCATTACATTAGAAATTTACATTAGATTAAATCCAAATCATAAAACAACCCAATTGTATACACAGATTCTCATAGCATAACATGGCATATCATCAAGCAAATCACATGTGAGATCATCCATATACAATATTGTCATCCATCAGTGCATCCATAATCATAGGCAATAAGTGAAAATAAATAAAAAACTTAAATATTATCATCTGTATCATCCATGGCATCATAGCATATAATCATAACCAAAACATAGCATTTTCATCATAAATGCATCTATGGCATAGGCATACATATAACATCATCATAGGAATCAAGAAATGCATCAAGAAAATCACATAGATAGTATAGTTGCATAATCACAACATGACATCCAAATCATCATCATCACATAGCATATTGTCACATAACATAAAATAGATAGGCCACATCAAAACTACATCACATATATATAATCTCAAAAATATCAGTGTCACAAGATAGAGTCAAAGAGATATCCCAAAAATGGAGCTCATAGGCTCAATAATCAATAATGTCATAATACATGAAAAGTCAATATCTCAAGAGGTACTCTCTTCATCTTCTTGAGGACAAGATCTGGGGGATTGGTGCTCTATCGAGGGAACTAAGGCCATCATGGTCACTGTAACCTATCCCTGCATGGCTGAGGCATCTGTCACTATAACCTCTATCTAGGTTGTCTAAGTCATATCTGTAACCTAAGCTACTAGGGTATTTGTCACTAGTGGCTGCCTCTGTACTGACCTCTACCCTAAACCGATGGACCCATGACTGTGGCTCGAATGATGAATCAAGGCATGTCTACATGAGTGGTGAGACGTGTGACTTGAGGTGTGCCTTGAGGAGGCAGACCCTCCAGCACTAGTGTGGCTCCTGTTGTTGCTCCCACTCCCTAACCTGTGGCTGCTACCTGTCCTCGTCTATGAGTGCAATAGTGTAGGATCTCATGACTCAGGAGGCACTACCTACTCATAGAGGATCCTATAATAGCTGTACCAAGCGCTCACCCTAGGAAACTCATCAACCATATCCCCTAAGGTCCCTATACATAGCACTAGAAAATCTACACACCACTATGCTGCCTCCTGCCTCTGGATCTCAACTTGATCCCACTCGACCCTCACTAGCTCAAGCTTAGCCTATAAATCCTTGACCTGTGCAGTACTCTCATCAAGTCTCCTCTGAAGGTCAATAACTTATTGATCTATAGTGGCATCTACTGATAGTACTATCCCTATCAGCATCCCATAATCTCCCTCCACCATACTCCATTGCACTAGACGCTCTACCTCATCAACGGCCTCATCCTCATCATCGTCATCATCCCCTATATCCTCCTCTTCAATTTCTGCCTCTACATGCTCTACCTCCCTCTCCTTAATCACCCTCTCCTCTCCTCCAATATCCACCTCTGCATGCTCCACCTCTCTCTCCTCCATCACCCTCTCCTCTCCTCCAATCTCCATCTTTGCATGCTTCGCTTCTCTCTCCTCCATCACCCTCTCCTCTCCCCCAATCTCCACCTCTGCATGGTCTGCCTCCCTCTCCTCCAATCTCCACCTCTGCATGCTTCCCTCCTCTCTCTCCCTCCTCCTCAGATACCTTTGGGATAGGGTCCAATGGTTCTCTAACCACTCACTGCCTCACCTGCCTCTTGTGTCTCCCTTTGTCCCCTCCTCTCCTTCGTCTCCCACCGGCTCCCCCGCCATCACCATCATCCCCATCTCTCCCTCCACCCCTACCTCCAACCCTATCTCCATCTCTCCCTTGGCCTCTGCCTCTCCCTCTGTCACCAACTAGGCACCCTCATCTAGCTCATGGCATATGTGGAATAATGGATCTTCGATCCACTGGCGCAGGTCCATCTAGATCTATGAGAGGAATAGGCCTATGTGTCTACCACCATAAGTCAAAATCTACAGTGGTCCCTAGATCTGGAATGCCTCCTCTCCATCCCTACTATTGTGCTACGAATTCATCTATCTATTGAGTAGCAAAGGCCATAGATATGGGCGGTCCCCATGCTAACTCCCAAGACGACCTCACATACTTAGTTGTCCTGAGCGGAATACCCTGCTACTCACCAAACTATCTAAGAACCCGCTATGGCAAGTACATCTCCACAATCAACTGTGTCTGCACTATCTGGCCAATCATATAGTGATACTATCAGAAAAAATTGAGATGATCCGCCTCACCCTCCCATTTCCCGCAATCCCTATACGGTCTCTAGATAAATGTAGTCATGGTGTTGATCCTATGTCTCCACCAACTTGTCTCACCATAATGGCTCTGCTATAGCGCACCAAAATAGTAATAGACATATGGCATACCATCTGCCAACTATGGCCTCTCAATCAGTCAGCAGAATATGGCAATGTTCTCCCAGGCCTAGATTATAAGAAGGGTCATCCTGCAGGAAATGCTTTATGCCCTCCCATATGCAACCTCATGAAATTGATGGTATAACATACCTAATAAACAAAGTCCCCAAGCATAAACCAACCTGCCTCACCTCATACCAACTGTTAGAAATATATGTCTCAATCCCACAGGCTGTAACCTCTACTAGAGAAAAGTCGGTATGACATCTATCATGTCTGGCTGACTAGCAGCTTTGATACATTGTGATTTTTACAGGTCATTGTGACCTAGCTTCTATCTCATCGAATGTTCCTATCGCTATGACAAGGAGCATTCACTGTGATCTCTTACCGCATGGAGATCTCTGGCCGACAGGTCATTCAATTGGATATCGTGGAGAGTCTTGGGTGTTCACTATGAGCTCTCAGCTATGTGTGAATGTCTTGCTGATAGGGATACAACCAAACGTTCATCAGAGTAACTCAAGATGATCAGGGAAACTATTTGGCCCTCGGTATGACTGGAGGATCTCGGAGTAAAGTCTCAATGAAGGACGATAGTCTTGGCAACTGCTAATGGCTTTAGTATAACATAAATATCTCAATGAAATCTCTCGGCAACAGTTGAATGTCTTAGTGATGAAGAAGTTTGTTGTTGGTATGACTTGAGAACCTGGTATGAGGTCTTGGCGAGAGCGGTAAGTCTTGCCGATGGTATGACAGGTCATTGTGACTTTGAATATCAGTATGTGGTCTCACCAAAGAGCGATAGCCTTGCCGAATGGAAAACTCACAGCAATATGAATTTGAGGCTTTGGTATGACATCTCAACGAAAGCGATATGTCTTGGCGACATGGGGAAAGTTGAGCGATAGCTCTCTAGACTCGATGTAACATCTTGGCGATAATATGGAGTCTTGGTGATATCGAGTGTTTACTGTGTTGGCATCAAGGAGACACGTTCAGTGTCTCACCGATATGACAACATAGCTAGAAGCCGTTTGACTGAGTGAGACTTTCCTATGTGGTGTCTCATGGACCAATAGGAGAAGCTAAATATGAACAGTTGGAAGATAGTTCATTGTGACAGTTTTATGAGGAAGTTCAACAGACAGGGAATGCCATGAATATAGTTTGCAATTATAGATGCTCTAAGGTTGGATTGTCGGTTTGATGGTTGTTTAGATCAACAGGTGTGTGAACAGTTTGAATTGTATCATTGTAAAAGCTATTGTAATATGACATCAAAAAGATAAGTCTGGTACTTGTATGTAATCTTTATTACTGTAATACAAAGTGATCTCTCTGGTGTGGTGGGTTTTTCTCTCGTAAGGGTTTTCCCACGTATATCTAGTGTTCATATGTGTTTTTCAAATACTATGTTTATGTTATATCTTTCATGTGCATCTTAATTGAACTATAATTGTAAAAATTTAAAAGTGTCTCTGCATTCTTCCTTGTGGTTTTGTACATTAGGTTAATTGTTTCTACATCTAATTTTCCATACAAGTGGTATCAGAGCTTGGCCAGTTGTTTTATCCTTATGGGTATGTTGGGTTTTTTGTGTCAATTATGTTCAGTGGGAGTCTTGTAGAAGTTTTCCAATTTATAATTACAGATTGAGATGGCTAGCACGTCAGGGAAGTTTGAAATAGAGAAGTTCAATGGCAGCAATTTTGAGTTGTGGAAACATAAGATGGAGGATCTTTTAGTGGATCATGATTTGTGGCTTGTTGTGTCTAGAACTAAACCTAGAGGCATGAAGCAAGAAGATTGGGACCTTGCTGATAGAAAGTCTAAGGGGCTGATAAGGCTCTGTTTAGCAGACTCTGTTCTTCTCAATGTGCATGAGGAGAAGACTGCATCTTTCTTGTGGAAGAGACTGGCATCTATTTATCAGGGGAAGTCCTTGGTGAATAAACTTTTCTTGAGGAAGAAGTTATACTCTTTGAGAATGGAGGAAGGAGGTTCTACAGCTGATCATTTCAACATATTCAATATGTTGATTGCATAGTTAAATTCTTTTGGTGTAAATACTGATGAAGAGGATCGATGTATGCTGATATTGTGTTCTTTTCCAGACTCATGGGATCACCTTGTGATGGCTATTGGGAGTAAAACATCCAATTTCAAGATGGAAGATGTTGTTGCATCTTTATTGTCAAAAGAGATGAGAAGGAAATATTCTAAGATGGTAAAGGAGGCCCTTGTTGTTAGAGGAAGGTCAAGAGAGAAAGGAAAGAAGAAGGACAAGAAGTCCAAATCAAAATTAGAGGGGAGATCAAAGTCTCCCGGCAAGAAGTCCAAGGTGAAGTTTTGGAACTATGGGCAACCTAGTCATGTCCGAAAGGATTGTAAAGAGGAGAAAAAGAAGAAGAAGGGCTCTTCCGATAATAGTTCTTCTCATAGTGATGCAGACGTCTTTGTTGCAGCCTTGGCTACATAGGCATCAGATGATGTCTGGCTGATTGATTTTGAAGCATCTTTCCACATGATGTCTCATAAAGACTAGTTCACAAATTATGAAGAATACAATGTTGGAAAGGTGTACTTGGCAAGTGATTCTACTTTGAAGATTATTGGCTGTGGAAGAGTCAGAATACAATTCCATGATGGCAGAGTGAAGGGAATCAATAATGTAATGCATATACCAGGTCTGGCTCAAAACTTACTTTTTGTAAGTATGTTAAATGATATTGGAGTGCAAGTCACATTCTCTGGAAATGGCTGCAAGATGACTAGAGGCTCTATGGTGCTAGCTAGAGGTGCTAAAATTGGTGCCTTGTACAAGCTAGATGCACATGTTGTTCAATGTAACAATGTCTCTATAAAGTCACAAAAAGCCACTCATGGAGGTAAAGAGGGAAATGTTCCTAGTTATGTAAACTCTATGGAAGTTAAACTTCCAACAGAGAAGACTATGCTCTAGCATCATAGGCTAGGCCACATTGGAGAGAAAGGTTTAGAAACCTTGAAGAACAAAAACTTTGTTGAGGGGCTTGAAGATTGTAACCTTGAATTTGAATTTTGTGAACACTGTATATATGGAAAGCAGCACCGTGTTTCATTTTATTCCAGTCCTCATAAATCTTCTGGTCTGTAGATTATATTCATTTGGATGTGTTTGGTCCAATGAATGTTCCTTCTTTATCTAAATCAAGATATTGTGTGTCGTTCATTGATGATTATTCAAGAAGAACATTCATTTATTTTTTGAAAAGTAAATCAAAAGTATTCAGTCGGTTTAAGGAATTTAAGAACCTTGTAGAAAATCAGACTTGAAGAAAAATAAAATGCTTAAGGACTGATAACATCAGTGAATTTTGTTCTAATGAGTTTGAAAGATACTGTAAAGACCATGGGATTAAAAGACATAAGACTACACCTTATAGTCCACAACAAAATGGAGTTGCAGAGAGGTTCAATAGGACATTGATGGAGAGAGCACGGAGTATGCTCAGCAGTGTTGGCTTGGAGGAGAAGTTCTAGGCTAAGGCTGTATCTACTGCATGTTACCTAATTAATCATTCTCCAATTTCTTCTCTTGTTGAGAAAACACCTTTGGAAGCATGGTCTGGTAAGAAGCCCTCTTTAAGAAATATTCATGTTTTTGGCTGTGAGGCATATGCTCATGTGCCAGATGTGAAAAGATCTAAATTGGAGAATAAGGTTGTCAAATGTATTTTTATTGGATATAGTGCTGTCATAAAAGGATACAAGATTTGGAATCCTGATACAGAGAAGGTTGTATACAACATAAGTGTAATATTTTGTGAGATGAAACCTTCTACCTTAGATCTGCAGTCAAAAACAAATTCAAAAAACAATAAGGATGTAGCTTTAATTCCTCCTACACCAAGGAAAGAGGAATTGAAAATTCAAAATGTACCTGAAACTGAGGAGAGCTCAAGCACTTCTGAACATTTTGAAGAAGAAGAACCTCAGCCTCAGCAAGTGAGGAGGTCAACTCATAAAAGAAAACAACCTGATAGGTATGGGTTCTCTTTGATAGATTCTACTTGTGCCTATGCTTTAATTTCTAGCACTGATGAGCCTAGGACTGTAAAGGAGGCATTTAAAATGTCTGATTCAGACTCTTGGTTGGAAGCCATGAATAAAGAGATGGCATCATTAGAAAAGAATGAAACTTGGAGTTTGGTACCATTTCCTAAAGGCAGAAAAGTTGTGGGCTACAAATGGGTATTTAAAAAGAAGATTGGTCTAGATGGCAGTGTGAAAAAGTAAAAGGCAAGATTGGTTGCAAAGGGTTATTCCCAGGTAGAGGGAATTGATTATGGGGAAATCTTTTCTCCTGTAGCTAAGCTGACATCTATCAGATTTCTTTTGTCACTTGCAGTAGCGTATGACTTAGATGTCGAACAAATGGATGTGAAGACAACATTTTTTCTTGGTGATCTTGAAGAAGAAATCTATATGTCCCAGCTTGAGCACTTTGTTGAAAAAGGTAAAGAGAAATTGTTTTGCAAGTTGAAAAAGTCTCTGTATGGGTTAAAGCAGTCACCAAGAATGTGGTACCAGAAATTTGATACCTTTGTATTGTCTTTGGGATTTGTGAGATCAAAATATGATGATTGTGTCTATTATAAAGTTGAAAGTGATCAAGTACTTATTATTGCACTCTATGTTGATGATATGTTGTTCATAGGAAATAGTAAGCTAATGATTTCTGATCTTAAGTCTCAGTTGTCTACTAAGTTTGAAATGAAAAATCTTGGTGCAGCAAGGTATATTCTGGGGATGGAGATAACCAGGGACAGGAATAGTAGAAAACTTTGGCTTAGTCGAGTAAGCATATCGTGACTGTTCTAGAGAGATTTTGCATGAATGATTGCAAGCGCTTGTTCTAGTCTTGCGCGAACGTTATCTATTGAAGACTCCAAAAATCTCCCTCGAGATGGAGGACATGACCTAAATCCTATGCTAGTGCAAGGAAATCTTATATCCAATGGTCTGCATAAGGCCAAAAATTTCCTGCTGGGAGTTCTTAGTCGTTTATGGCTAATCCAGGAAGAACACATTGGGATGCTATGAAGAGAGTGTTTAGATATTTGAAGGGACTTGATCATGCTTTTGTTACCATGGGAACTTGGTTGAATCATAGAGGACTCTCAGATTTGAGGCTATGTGGATTCCGATTAAGGACATTGATGAGTTCCACCGTGGATACATTTTCATGTTGAATGGTGATTCTTGATGAGGGCTGTAGTTTCTTTGTCCACTACAGAGGCTGAATACATGGCAGCTACTCATGCTTGTAAAGAATTAGTTTGGTTAAAACATTTATGTTCTAACATTGGTTTTGATGTAGGGAAAATAACTATTTTCTGTGACAGTCAGAGTGCAATTTGTCTGGCAAAGAATCCTACTTTCCATGCCAGGTTGAAACATATAGATGTATAGTACCACTTTGTACGAGATATGGTGGAGGATGGAAAGGTTAGTTTGGAAAAGGTTGATACTTTGGAGAATGTTGCAGATTCATTGACGAAGCCAATGAGCACAGACAAGTTCCGGTGGTGTGCCAGGTCAATGGGCCTTAGTGCCCATGATTTTCAGTAAGTTTTGTTGTGCTCTGGAGGTGCCTGTGTGATCTTCGTCAAGTGGGAGATTGTTGGAAACATATGTATCAATACCACAGGCTATAACCTCTACTGGAGCAAAGTCGGTATGACATCTATCATGTCTGGCTGACTAGCAGCTTTGATACATTGTGATTTGTACAGGTCGTTGTGACCTAGCTTCTGTCTCATCAAATGTTCCTATCACTATGACAAGGAGTGTTCGATGTGATCTCTTACCGTGTGGAGATCTCTGGCTGACAGGCCATTCAATCAGATATCGTGGAGAGTCTTGGGTGTTCACTATGAGCTCTCAGCGATGTGTGAATGTCTTGCTGATGGGGATACAACCAAATGTTCATCAGAGTAACTCAAGGCAATCGAGGAAAGGTCTTGGCAAAAGTGTTAGGTCTTTCTGACTACTATTTGGCACTCGGTATGACTGGAGGATCTTAGAGTAAAGTCTCAGTGAAGGATGATAGTCTTGGCAACTACTGATGGCTTCAGTATAACATAAAGATCTTGGTGAAATCTCTCGGTGACAGTTGAATGTCTTAGCGATGAAGAAGTCTATTGTCGGTATGACTTGAGAACTTGGTATGAGGTCTTGGCAAGAGCAGTAAGTTTTGCCAACGGTATGACAATTCATTGTGACTTTGAATATCGATATGTGGTCTCACCAAAGAGAGATAGCCTTGCCAAATGGAAAACACACAGCGATGTGACTTTGAGGCTTTGGTATGATGTCTCAGTGAAAGCAATATGTCTTGGCAACATGATGAAAGCTGAGCGATAGCTCTTTGGACTCGATGTAACATCTTGGCGATAACATGGAGTCTTGGCGATATCAAGTGTTTACTGTGTTGGCATCGGGGAGACACATTCAGTGTCTCACCGATATGACAACACAGCTGGAAGCCATTTGACTAAGTGAGACTTTCCTATGTGGTGTCTCATGGACCAATAGGAGAAGTTGAATCTAAATAGTTGGAAGATAGTTCCTTGTGACGGTTCTGTGAGGAAGTTCAACAGACAGGAAACGCCATGAATATAGTTTGTAGTTGTAGATGCTCTAAGGTTGGATTGTCAGTTTGATGGTTGTTTCGATCAACAGGTGTGTGAACAGTTTGAATTGTATCAGAGTGAATTCTATTATGTGAAGACTATAATTTGAAGGTTCCTTTACAAAGATTGATCATTGTGAAAGTTGTAATATGACATCAGAAAGATAAGTTCGGTACTTGTATGTAATCTTTATTACTGTAATACAAAGTGATTTCTCTTGGTGTGGTGGGTTTTTCTCCCGTAAGGGTTTTCCCACGTATATCTAGTGTTCATATGTGTTTGTCAAATACTCTATTTATGTTATCTCTTTCATGTGCATCTTAATTGAACTGTAATTGTAAAAATTTAAAAGTGTCTTTGCATTCTTCCCTATGGTTTTGTACATTAGGTTAATTGTTTCCACATCTAATTTTCCTTACACCAACAAGTACATTCCCCCAGCCAATGGGAAACATGTGTCCTTGGTGATCTGGAATAACCATGTCAGCAATCAAAGTCCCTAATAGAGCATCAAATCGTCTGTAGTGCTTTTCCATGAACTCCCACCAGATATTATACCCCTCAATACCCAATCCGGCACCCTGATCACTATAGTAGCTAATGAATGTCTAATGTCTATGTCGTGGGTCATAAACAATCCTCTCTCCTTGGATCGATAGGCATAGAATCTGGTAAACATCCTTGAGGGTAACTATAGCCTCCCCGATTGACAAGTGGAAAGAGCAGGTTTCTGAATGCCACCTCTCGCATAGTGCTATCAGGAGTCCCCTATTTTCCCATACAATGGGCATATAGGTGACATAATAAAGACCCTATCACATCAATCGCCATCACTCTCTATTTGCCAAGTTTTCTCTAAATGCATAAGTCGATGGTCTACTCTCCCGTGTGTAAACGGGTGATAACTGTCTCTGTACATATCAATGTATGCGTCAACATATTTTTGAAGCTTGTCATTATCACCTAGTCTAAGTCAATGAAATTTAAAAGTTGAAGCAACAATAAACTACCATTAGCCAAAGTAAAAAAAAGTGTCACAATGTCTTCAATTGCGTCACAATTAGGCAATTGCATAATTTTGTGCTACGTTTGCGTCGCTATACAACGATTGCGTCGTTTTGCTCCATGATTGTGTCTCAAAATTCTACTTGCATTGTGATTTTGTACACATGTGTCATATTTTTCAAATGTGTTGTTCCTACCCACAAATGCATCTTTCCAACTGTCAAATGCAGCTTAAATTATCGATTACGTCACAACTATACGCAAATGCGTTGCGAATATTGACCATGACTAGATAGCCTTTTACATTTGCGTCACGACGCATTGAATGTGTCGAACGTGAAATCAATTGCGACTTAGGGTGAATGAAAATGTGTCACAACGCATGTGTTCCTAGTTCTAGAAACCCTAAAAAAGCATGAAAAATGATAAATTAACGAAGTAGGCTAAGGGTACATACCGCTAGCTCCATGGCCTCTGGTAGCCTATAGGTCCTGACAATATATCTGCAATGCTCTATAATCAGGATCACCATCTTTTATGCTACTATCCTCACTCAAGGCTCTCTGAAATTACTATAGCAAATTTGAAAATGAAATGAGTTTTACCACCAATTATTTCAACTATGTATAGGGTAAAAGTGGGTTTTTTCATAACTGTTATTACTGGAGGCTCCTTTTTCCACCTTTGAATGCTCTTTTGGGTACCTTAAACACGTCCAAACTTGAAACCATTTTGTCATTACTTTTCTAGTCTTTAAACTAACTTGTCGGGACACTTTCCAAATTTTTTTGTCATCTGGTCAAAATTTGAAAAATTTCCCAAGGGGAAATCAATATTCCATACCTTCACTGGAGCATGACTTTGACTTATTTTTCTTTGCCATAATGCAATAGGCTGCATTATGACAAAGAGGGGCAAAATGTAGACACTAAAAAATTGATCTAGACCTATGAGCTCTGTTTTTCACCACATTCGTCCTAGCATAATTAAAATATTTAATTATGTTGTGCGGTCCATTTTCATCTATTAATTAAATAATTATTAATTATTTAATTAATTCATGTCTCTTTATTTATCCTGATTATTTAAATAAATAAATTTTATTTATTTACTTAAATGTGTCACTAATTATCTAATGCCTCTTTATAATTAAATAAATTCCCTAATTTATTTAAATATTCACGTCCACTAATTCATCTAGATTATTTAAATAAATAAATCTTGCTTATTTATTTAAATACGACAATAACTTACACATTATTCTCCTAATTAAATAAATTCCTTAATTTATTTAATTATGGCCACGTGTCATTTTCCCCATTTTAAATAAATAAATAAATGATTACTTATTTAAAACGGTCAAATTTCCTTATTTTTGCAGAGGATGGGCATTTATTGCCTACTATCATTTGATTCTCCATTTTTGAATTTAAATGATTTTTAATTCAAAAAGATGCATTTTTGCATGCAAAAGTCAAATGACTGTTATTAATTTGATTCCCCAGTCTTTTTTTAGCCATCTTATCTCAACTTTCAATCTGCTTCATCTGTTTTCCTTTCGATCTCATCCATCCATTCGAAATTACCTTTTCTTATAAAATAGCAATTTCAAATTCATTTTCTCTCTCTCAAGCTTTCATGTGAACTTCTGGCTTTCTTATTTTCATCCATTTTCCTACATACTTAGAGCTTCTCTTAGGCATTTTGACTCATTTTGTATAGGAAAATCCTTCAACACTTGCATAGGACTTGACATTTTCATAGGTTGCTTGAAGAATCTGAGGGAAAACTTCATCTTGTAGCAAGCTAGAAGGTATAATGGAGGTGAATCATGGAGGTTGAAGATGTTCGCTAACATATTTTCCTTTGTTTTCATGTTTGCTCCTTTTTTCTTCATTATCTCTTTGGATTTCAGGATTTATTGTAGATAATCTATTAACCCATAAAATTTCCAAAGATACACCCTCTACCCTCTACCCTCAACCCTTAAACCCTAAACCCTCTACCCTCAACCATCTACCCTTAAACCCTTAAACCCGAAATCTTAAACCCCTAAACCCTCTACCCTCCACCCTTAAACCGTAAACCATAAACCTTGAACCTTAAACCCTAAAACCCTTAAACCATAAACCCTAAACCCCTAAACCATCTACCCTCTACCCTCTACCCTTTAACCCCCCCTCTCTCTCTCAAACCTACACCCTCTACCCTTAAACTGTAAACTGTAATCTCTAAACCCTAAACCCTCTACCCTTAACCCTTAATCCCTAAGCCCTAAACCCTAAAAATAAACCCTAAAACCATCAACCCTCTATATATATCTCTCTCTACCCTCTACCCTAATCCCTCAATCCTAAAACCATAAAACCCTTAAAACTGAACCCCCACCCTCAACCCTTAAAACTTTTCTTTGACCATTCTCAATTCCCTTTATCTCTCTAACTTCAACCCCTCTCTTGATACACCTCTACCCTTAAACCCTAAACCTAAAATCCTAAACCTTCAACTTCCCCTCTCTCTCAATCAATTCCCTACCTTTCTAGTCTTCTAACACCCTCTACCCTAAAACCCAACCCTTTAAACCCATACCATAAACACTGGAAACCCTCTACACCCCCACCCCTCAAACCTCAACCTAAACCCTCTACTTGAGAGAGAGAAGGGTGGGGGGAGATACCAAGAGAGAGGAGAGAGTGGTGGGGGTGGGTGGAGAGACCGAGAGAGAGGGAGAGAGAGGGTGTGGGGAGAGAGATGAGGGAGGAGTGAGAGAGACAAAGAGAGACCGGACAAAGGGATATTAGGGGTAGGAGGAAGAGAAGACCTGAGAGAGAGAGAGGAGGAGAGGTGGAGGAGAGGGAGAGAGAGTGGGAGAGACATCTAGGCACGAGAGAGAGGGAGAGGTGGTGGAAGGGAAATACTTGAGAGAGAGGGAGAGGGAGAAGGAGAGGGAGAGGGAGAGGGAGAGGGAGAGAGATAGAGGGAGTGAGAGAGGGAGGGAGTGAGAGAGGGAGTGAGTGGAAGAGATATGGAGGGATTGATTGTGAGAGGGAGAGGGGGTAGGACGAAGAAACTTTAGAGAGAGAGAGGGGGGGAGAGGTGGTGGGAGGGAGAGACCTTAGAGAGAGGGAGAGAGACAGAGTGGGAAAGAGATTGAGGGAGTGAGAGAGAGAGAGAGGAAGTGGGACAGAGAGAGGGAGAGAGAGGGAGTGGGAGGGAGATACTTGAGAGAGAGGGAGAGAGGGAGTGAGATAGAGTGAGTGAGTGAGAGAGAGAGAGTGGGTGTGGGAGTGAGATAGAGGGAGGGTGATCCCACAATAGTGGTTTACAATTTTTGACCAAACTGGACACTGAAATTATTAGTTTTAACTAAATCATCACATTCGGGCACCTATAGCGGCTAAACCGTGAAGAATTTGAAGATGATGCAAACTAGAGTCTCGTCACATTTGTCTATAGATTCCAAAAATATTTTTTTCAAAATTTTTGGAATCAGTTTGCACTTCTTTTTCTATCTCCCACGAAAAATGGTTTTTTTTAAAAAAATGACATTTTAAAAAAGTGACGCAGACCATATAAAACATAACTTTTTTTCATGAAGGATAAAATTCTAATTCTTTCGAATTTAGATTCATAACTCCGATATCTAGTGCTTCCACTTGGTTGTATACAATTTTTGTTGAATATTTTTTCTTTAACTAAGTTTCAAGTCAAACCAATTACAATTCAGCATAGCATGACCAGATAACGATAACTTTTTGGTATATATCAAAATGTATTTCTATTTTGTTGGGACTTCAAGGACTTCAACATCTAGTGCACCTATATTTTTCAATTTTTGTTTGACAATCGCTATTTTTCACATGTGCAGAAAGGAGACCTTCATTTCGATGAAAAACCTATGTTTAATAAAACTAAAAAAAGACATAATAAAACCAAAATATATTAAAAATTATATTCATTGTTGATAGCTCATTCTGAGGACTCACGATTCCAGCTATTTGTGAAGATTCATCCATTTTCATCTCAACCCCGAGTCTCCAAAGTACTTAGGGTTTTGTGTTTCTGTGGGAGGTTGAAGTTGGGAGCCTGAATAAACCCTAGGGTTTCAAACCCTAGGGGTTCATTTGAACTAGGTTCGTCCAAACTGTTCATTCGAATCCCCCTTTTATAAGGGGTTTTATTGGCCTTTTTGGTGGGAAAGCATTAAAAGGGTTCGCCCAAACCCAGGTTCTAACGAACCCCTAAAATCAAGTTTTTTGCCATGCATTCATTTTTTATGATTTTTCCTTCCTCACTTCAATTGTAAACCATTATTGTGGCTTCACCCGGGAGTGAGAGTGAGAGAGGGTGTGGGAGAGAGATAGAGGGAGTGATTGAGAGAGACAAAGAGAGACTTGACAGAGGGAGAGGGATAGAGGGGTGGGAGGGACAAAATTTAGAGAGAGAGAGAGGGAGGGAGAGGGGGTGGGAAGGAGAGAGTTGAGAGAGATGGAGAGGGAGAGAGATTGGGAGAGAGATAGAGGGTGTGAGAGAGATGAACTTGAGAGAGAGAGGGAGAGGTGGTGGGAGGAGATACTTGAGAGAGGGAGGGAGTGTGGGAGAGAGATAGAGGGAGAGTGAGAGAGGGAGGGAGGAAGAGAGATAGAGGGAGTGACTGTGAGAGGAGGATGGGGTAGGACGGGGAGACTTGACAAAGAGAAAGGGAGAGGGGTAGGATGGAGATACTTGAGATAGAGAGAGAGAGAGAGAGACAAAGGGAGAGGGGGTGGGATGAAGAGACTTGAGAGAGAGGGAGAGAGACAGAGTGGTAGAGAGATAGAGGGAGGGAGGGAGTGAGGGAGAGAGAGAGAGAGGGGGGGGAAGGGGTGGGAGGGAGAGACCTTGGAGAGGGAGAGAGAGTGGGAGAGAGATAGAGAGAATGAGATATAGGGAGTGGGAGAGAGAGGAGTCTATCTGTGTGTGAGAGAGAGGGGGATAGAGATGTACCTGAGAGAGGAGAGAAAGGGAGAGATAGATGAGAGAGAGAGAGGAGTGGGAGAGAGAGATAGAGGGAAAGCGTGAGTGAGACCCAAGAGAGTGGGAGAGGGGGAGGGAGGAGACCAGAGAGAAGAGAGAGAGAGAGAGAGAGAGAGAGAGAGAGAGAGAGATAATAACCTAAGAGAGGGAGATGAAGTGAGACAAAAATACCAAAGGGGGAGAGAGAGGGAGAGTGAGAAAGGGGGTTGGAGTGAGATAGATTTACTTAGGTACTTAGATGGGAGGGAAAGAGACCTGAGAGAGGGGATTGGACTAAGAGAGAGTAATCTAGGTCACGTGGGAGGGAATGAGACCTGAGAGAGAGAGACTTCAGAGGGATAAAGAGTTATCCAGTTAGGGTAACAAGTTAGAGAGTGTATGAAAGGTAAAACCTCAACTATCCATCTATGATCATAAACTATGCACTCAAAGCATTATCAAAGTTTTCAACCAAAGAAGGGAAATTCAAGTTTTGTTCAAAGCAGGTCATTTTGCGAGTGCCAAATTTGGCACTCTCCAAATGACACATCACATTTGGTGCACGCCAAATTTGGCAATCACCAAATGGATTTCTTTGGATGTGTTAATTGACGGGATTTTCCAAATTTCTTCATATTTTCATATGTGCTCCCCATCTCATTTGCATGTCTTTCAATGCAAATTTATAAAAAAAATTGTGATAGCATTGACCTCTCTCTTAGCTATCTAAATATATAATTCTTTTTTCATTTTGATTTAGTTAAGGTTTTTATCCATGGCTTCTATTGTAAATGCCTCCATTTTTGGTCAAAAACCAACATGTGCTAGTTTTAGGATAGATTTTTACTCATTTATCGAAACTTGAAACAAATTACATTTTTTGAAACTAGACTCCATTCTTCACATGATGAAAAAAATAATCAATTTTTGATTAGTTTTAAAAAAATTTAGGGGGGGGCATGCTCAAATTTCATCTTTTCAGGATGTTTCCACTTTTAATATTCATATAATATTATATACTCATTAAAAAAATTATCTGAAAGAATGAGGATAAACTACATGGTGTTAGCTAATTTCTCACTGTTGGGATTTTTGAAATTCTAAGAAAATGTTAATCAAAAAGAGGGGAGCCCTCGGGTGCTATGTTGTTTTTTTTTAATAAAAAGGGACCTGTTCCCCCCCCCCTTTTGAGACCCTTAATCTTCATTAATTTTTAAAAAAATTAGTAGCTTAGAAACTAGACTCGCAGTACTTCAACTTTTGTTCTTACTGCATCTTGAAATTTTGAGTATAACTATCTTCAATTTCTTGTTGAAAACAAATTTTGCTAATTTTAGAAAAAAAGTGGCATCTTAAGAGCCAAAATTGTGTCACAGATCCATGCACTTACCCAAATTCAAAATAAAATTAAACATGACCGTGGTGCTAGGGAATGTAGGCGTCATCATTGTTTCCTGGCTCGTCAGTCCTGCATGGAAGAAAATCAAGAAAAACAACCTCCACATTTGACCGAAGCAATAAATGACCCCCCTCTTGACCCACCACCAAATGATGCAATCCAACCCTCACAACAAAATGAACAAATCCAACAACCACAACTTTTAATACATCCTTCCTTGGAAATAACCTTTCGTCCTCCTGTCGTAATCAATCTTGATGATGATGATGAGGAGATTGAAAAAATAGATGAAGAAGTGCATAAAAATCTAAACTCTTTATTTTCATCTACCATGAGCTTAAATGATAAATCTTCTCAACCAAGTGAGGAACTTGGTACATCTCCTAGTTCGACACTTGTGATTCTTCCTTTGGACAGCCAACTAGCCTAACAATACACTAGGCATGATTGGGAGGCAGATGACTTGCTATCCTTTTACATTTTTCTTTATTTTGATGTTGTATGTGTGCATCGTGTTCCCCCATATCATGTGTTTGATGTTTTCCCTCTCGTTGTCCACTTCTTCTATTTGTACCTCTGTTCTTCTATATGTTGTGCATTGCTATTTTTTGTTTTTTTTTGTTTTTTCCTTTTGCCGATAACGCAAAGCATTGAGACACCCTATGTATCTTCCATGTTGACCCAAAAGGTCTTTTCTTTTTCGTTTGTGTTTTGTGTTTTCATTTTGGGGATGATGCAAAGCGTTGAGGCACCCTATGTCTCTTCCATGTTGACCCAATTAGTCCCTTTTCCTTTTTACTTTGTATTTTCTTGTGTTTTCCTTTTGGGGATGATGCAAGGAATTGAGACCGAAATTTCTCCTTCATGTTGACCAAAAATCTTTTCCTTTTCTTTCACCTTTTCATTTTCTTTTTGCGTACAATGTTTTCCTTTTGGGGATGATGCAATGCATTGAGACCACAATGTTTGCAATGATCGTTGTGCTCACGATTGGTGATTTTATTTTGTGAGTTCATTTTTTCATGATCATGGACGACAAGGTGATTGTAGCGTGTTGTGGATCTTTGAGGCATAATTTTTGAAGGTGTTCTATATTTGAGGATGTTGTTTTGGGTCCTTACTATGTTTTGGCTGACATTGTTTGGTTCGCATTGATAAATTGTTTATTTTGTTGGGCCGACATGTAATTGGTGTTATCCTTGGTTATGGATATATATATGATCAATTATTTATACCATTTGAAGGTGTGTTGTGTGATGTATGCTTTGTGTTGTGTGTGAACAATGTTCTAATCTTTCGAAGGTAGAAGTAAAGTGTGGATAAGAGTGAGCAAAAGAAAGTGTTTATGTGCTTAATCGGAACTATAATAAAGCATTAGAAGATGTTATTTTCTTAGTTCAAAATCTTTTGGATGTAATATGAATTTTATTGTAAGATAGTAAGTCTTCTTTTGGGTAGTAAACCTTTTGTATTTGAGTAGTGAGCTCTAGGCAATATGTCTGAATTCATGTGCATTCCCCATTTGTAATAATTTTATACTTCTAACAGGGTATAATCTTATAGATTAACCTCCACCATGGTTTTTCCCCTAATAGGGTTTCCACGTAAAAAATCTTGGTGTTATGTGTGTTTTTTATGTGGTGATGGTTTATGCTTTCATGCTTATTTATCATATATGAGAATAAGTTTAATATTTATAATTTATGTGACAACTGATTCACCCCCCCTCTTCATTGTATTCCCTTGTGTTACCAATAGAATCCTTGTACTATGCAACCATTTTACGATACTCTTGTAAGGTAGAACATAGATGTACAAAGGATAGATATTTCATTAAAATATTTTTTTCTTGCAGTGAAGCCAACGAGTTCTTGATAAATTTTTTTGTAGAATTAGCTAAAGGATAAGAAATTTGAGAAAATATGGCCTAATATTGAGCTATAAAATCAATTACCTTCTCATGAGTTCCCTGCTTGCATCAAACAAGATCGTTGAACTCAATCTTTGGCCTGATGTTGGCCTGAAACTAGTAGGAAACTGATTAACTAGCTGATCAAAAGATAAAATGGAATTATCAGGCAGGGCATAATACCATTCCAAACCAGCACCCTTGAGGGAACATGGGAATATTTTAGCCAAGAGTGCATCATTATGGAAGAAATTAGTACGCATTGCATTGAAGGATGAGACATGTGTCTATGGATCCTATGACCATTATACTTTTTAAATTTTCAAATATCCAGTCCTAGAGGGATATGAGTGTTTAGAATAGCAATATAAGTAGGACCACGATGGCAGAAAGGTTGAAACATAGGTTGGGAGGTGAAGCTAGACATGTTGAGTTGGCTAATTGATCTGCATACGTCCCATGTTCTATAAAAGAGCATTGAGGACAAGATCAGTAGATGAGGTATGACCAGTTGAACTACCAGCATGACAACCAAAACCTACATCGATAGATCCCTTAGTACTAGCACCACCAAAGGCACTAACACTAGCACCAACATTGATAGAGGTACCAACATCAATACCAAAAGTAGGGATACACTAAGATTCAAGTGTGGAATAACTAAAGCCTAAAGGTACCTTATTTACTTTAATCTAGTTCGACTCTTCTTAGGTACAATTGTGGTGTTAGTAAGGAGTCTCACATCAACCATGGACACTAAAACCTTGGGAATTTGGATTTCCAACTATCTTCCAATGATATTTGATCCTACATCTAGAGTAGAACCCAAGGTAGAAGTATAGGAGGGGACATGGGTCTCTACAATATCAACAATACCACAAAGAATCTCTAGACCTATTTCATATTTAGTTAACAAATCTTTCATATTTTTAACAATGGGAGCCACTTGGGAAAAATAATTATCTCCTACTAAAAATCCTACAAGCTCTACAAGTCTCAGCTCCAAGGAGTAAATCTACATTGTAGGGACCCTAAGAGCAAGTTCATTTTCCAACAAGGAGGTAGAATTTGAGGGTGAGGCAGGAGGGATAGGAACATGAGTTGTGGCTTCATTAATAAGAGGAAGAGTGTATCTAACAGAGAGTCCCACAGTGAACTCATTGAAATATAGGCTAGAATGGGTAGGATTGAACCTCCTAGATCCCATGTCTAGATTTTGATAACTCCTAACAAAGTGTCCAAAGGCAGTTGACTGGATCGTAAAGCTCATGAAAAACATCACAACATACTATCAACCATGCATCATAATCACTTGAGAAGAATATTTTTTGAAATAAGGGCGAAGAGAGAATGATGGATCACTTTAGGTTCACCAAAATGTGAAGGAGGGGATTCTCTACTCCCAAGTCCCAAGAAAAATAATTTCTAAAGGGATTGAAATTCCCTTGGTTACCTCAATGATGGAGCTCAAAAGATGGGGTGGAAAATGAAGAAAAAGCTAGACTACGTTTTTTGGTTTTTAGGATGGATAAATTCAAGAATCAAGTGAACAAACCATGGAGGTATTTGGAAATAGACTAACTTCCTATCAACTAGAGGATGACAGTGTGAGAGAGGGAAAATAGCACAGTGTGTTATCATCTCAAGGATGCACTAGCATCTTGTATAGATAGAGAACATAGTCTGTAACCAAAACATGCAAGGCTTGCTAACAACTAGAATATTGGAATCTATCAGTTTAATAAAAAATAATAGAATATTAGAAATGTGTAAAAAGATAAGCAATTACAATAAGAAGAATAATTTAAATGAAAGATAGACTAACTAGAAGCAAAATGATGAGCTGGAGGAAAGAGATATTCAACTCTCACAATAGGTCCAAACTCCCACAAGATCCACATGAACGAGACACTACACACACAAAAATGAGAAAAATGTTGGGGCTACTTTTTAAAGGCTTACCTCAGTCAAACCTCTACTTTGGTGTTTCCACCTCCATGAATAACCAGATAGATAACAATGTAGAAATAATGATAAATAAAGTAATAGACAAGACATATGAAAATGAAAAGATAATCAATATGCTAACTATAAAGAGGATAATACAATAAGATAACAATTACACTCCCTACTACAAGCTTAGAGAAGTTGAGAGGAAGGATGAGAGCTTTGAGGATGCAAGACAATTGTGCAAGAGTGATGTAGAGATTAAAACCTGCACGAACAATGTTGTAGAGATAAAGAAAGAGTGGTGGAGAAAGAATGAAGATTAAAGTGAATAGAATGGAATTGTAAGTTCAAAATGGAGGTTTGGAGGAAAAAGAGAAAGGGAAAAAGAAAAAGAAAATAAAAATCCAAACATGAGTCATTTCCTACCTAGGCATTATTTAGTGACTGAATGAACTTGATCAAAACCAGTATCTTCTAAATTTGTTGTGACAATCCCAACATGAGAAGATACAATCTTTAATAGAAAATGTGAAAATGTGTTTGGTTGGCCTCACAAAATGCCCAACCATCAGTTGACCACCAGTGGTATAAGCATGCCATCAACCTTTATCAACATTTATTAACTATGAGGTTTTGAACATAAATAAATTAGTTTTAGAGGACCTTGGAAAACACCATTGAATGAGATAGAATTCAAAAAAATGATTAATTTTATTCATGAATCAAGGTTTTCCTAAATCAAATGTGTTTTTCAATGAATACAAATGAGAAAGAAACTAGTTTAAATAGGAATTTTTGTATGGGATGCAAATATTTTTTCCCTCCAAAATGACACAGAATGAAAAAACATATCTTTGAAAACAAAAGGTGTTAGTAGGACTCTTGGTATTCTATACATTCCCTCCAAATCCCTTCCCTCCTCTATGAAAAAATTGCCATACTTCACATTCAAATTCAAAATAATCTGAATTTTCAAATATTATAGTACATTCTTAGACTGCTCTATTTTGCAATTCTATAAATCTCTTCTAAAATTGAAATCTTTGACAAACTACTCTTATTAATAGTCTAACATCTTGAGAATCCTAGAAAGAAAGTTATCTAGATATATTAAAGAATACACAAACATGTTCAAATGAGATCTTTCTAATATCATTGGAGCTATATATTCCATAATACTCTTTGAAATATGAAATTCAATTGTTAAGTTTTTTGATATGAACTTATCCTCATAAAACTAAATCTCGACCTTTGTTTCACGTTTGAAGAGTGGTTAGTGTGCTAGTCCACTGAAGCACTCTCCCTTAACTAATTAATTAACAAAACAATTCTTACCTTGTTTTTCTTTAGTATATTGGATGAAATAAATATATATATATAGACAGAGAGAGAACAAAAAGGAATATGCATACATACATACATACATACATACATACATACATACATACATACATACATATACATACATACATACATACATACATACATACATATATATATATAGTGGCTACAAAAGAAGTATCCCTTTTTCTTACTTAATTCAGGAATGATTAACATTAAAATGGACCTAATGTTGACTTGATCTAGTGTTGTAATGTGTTTTCCACATTCACATTGGATTTAGGGCCCTTTTAAGCTAAATAAACCTAATTTTGCCTTAATTTAATGTTGTAAAAGTGTATTTACTTGTAGATTCATATTAAGTTTTGGGACCTCTTGCATTTATTACCTCCATATCATCATTAATAGGTCCCTAAGACCCTATATAATGCATCATAAGGTTTTTTATTTCAACCAAAACCTCGACATAGACATTAAATAAAATTAATTTCTTAACTCTGATATTTTCTCAAGCTAAAAAGGCCTGGTGGTACCCATACACCACCTTGGGCATATGAGTCCCATCTAGATGGGACCTATACACCACATCTAGTGTGTGAGTCCCATTTGGCCTCTTTTTAGGGTTTTTGAGTGGGAAATCAGGGTTTTAATTCTAAATTTCATGAATGTCTTCCTCTGGGATCTAATAAACAGTAATTTGGATGAATTTACTATATAAACAAGGCCTCAAATCATTATTTCACCAAGCCTTCATGATATCAACAAAAGCTATCAAGAGTTAAGCATTCCAAGACTTCACAAGAGTGTCAAGAGAGTAGATACAAGAGCATTTCTAAAGCATTCAAGGGTAGAATTATTCATCATTTGTTGTAGAAATTCAAGGTCCATCATCATGTGAAGATCATAATGCATCAAGCATGTTGTTGAGATAGTGTTGTGATGTAGCATTGAAGATCCATTTGCAAGCATTGTTTCATATCCAATTCAAGATCAAGATCTACATTCTACATGGCCAATTCATGCTAGATTGTTGATTTACATCTCAAGACATCATTCAAGGTATCATTATTCATGTTTCATATATCATGATTCATGTTCATACTTCATTGTTTCATCATAAGGTTTAATTACCTAAACAGGGTTTGACCAAGGCAAACCCCTATTTCCTAACAATCAACAAGTGTTTCTCTCTCTACATGTGTGATTGCATATCTAGGTGTCTTGGAGCTTGAAGGATCTTTGACGATTTAGTTACAAGGTTGAGAGAAGTTGCCAAATTGTCACAAGGTTGCTATCTCCATGAAAAGTCACCTACAAGTTGCAAATCAGGGTTTCAAAAACCCAAAAACAAAGTGTGGAAGGAAGAATAGAGATAGGAGTGCAGATTTAGGCCTTAACTCTCTAAAAAAGCTAAGTGGGACTGATACACCACTTGTGGCATATGAGTCCCAGTAAAGCGCATTTTCTATATTTTAGTTGTTTCAGATCAACCACTATGAGATTCTAGTTTGGCGCCAAAACCCTAGTCTGGGACTAAATCACCCAGACTAGAATATAAGTCCTAGTGGGCATTAAAAAACAATATTTTAGGGTTTTGGAGTTTTTTTTTACCTCATCACTCTCCCAAGTGCACCTTTGTTCATTCTCAATTTGTTATTCTACATTTTAGATTTATTTCCTAGAGGTCATTTAGTCAAGTTTTGCATGGTATTTTGGATGTTACATTCATCTATTGTCTTTCCAAGCCCTAGCTTGGTGGTGAACCCCTTTTTTTAGTTTCTAAGCATACACTAGGCACCCTATTGTAGATCTTTTTCCTTAATTTCATCCTTGGATTGAGATCTCTAGGGCTTCCTTGAATGAAACTAAGGGGGAATAGGTTGTAACCCTAGTGTTATATCTCCTAAAAGGTGGAACTCTCTCTATATCCTATTTCTCGTTGTTTCACACACACACACACACACATATAAGGAGAAAAATAAAGGAGCTTATGACAGTAGTCAAAACATAAAGCAATTCCCTCTTTTCTTGATGGTCATACTATTGGAGAGGCATAAAAAAAAATCCCTTGGTTGATAGAATGGAAAGGTAAATTGGGAAGTGAAAAAGTTAAGATGGGACACAACTAAATTAGCAACATTGATCTCCAACTCTACAAAAAAAGCTTCAAGTGATCATGTCTGAAATGACATGAAGTTGCAAATCATTAACTCTATTCTAACTTCCCCTTAATCATGAGTCAAAGGAACATACTCACCACAGATCATTTATAGCCCATTCAAACTGCAATTGTATCCAAATATGTGGAAAAATCCATCCACGAGATAAAAGATTTGAAGAAAAATATATAACGGAGAAAGTTGTGATCCTACAATTTTCCAAGTTGTTTCTTTCATGTTTATTTCCATATGTCTATGTCATGTTTTTAATAATCATGCTACAAAATTTCTTAGCACATGAAATGTGGTCCACAAACATTAACTACCCTTCACAAAATAAAATTATCTTTGACTTTTTTATCACAAATATTTTTGTACGGTGCGATATTTTCTACGACGACTAGGAAAATATTTACGTGGTTAAGAAATCAAAATTAAAAGCTTAGGATGTTGTAATTTGTCTAATTTCTATTGTATTATTTGTAGTCTTATGTCTGTCTTATTTTCTTGTAATTTTTTTCACGTCTTATCCATGATTCCAAATCTCGTGTACATGTTTATTGAACAATTATAGATATAATGTTTCAATGAATGTTCACTTTGACACATGACTTAGGGTTTACACTAGTATATATATATTATTTATTAATAATATATATAGAAACGACAAGAAATATCCTTCTTGAGGCATCTATTGCACTTCTATTTTTCATTTTTTTTAAAAAGACACCTCGAAAAGGATATCTCTCAGCTTTTCTATATATATTACTAATAAATAATATATATATGCTAGTAGCATTTGCAGTGGGACATGGATGGAAAAATTATTGTTGATAGGGTTAGGGTAAGAGTTATCAATGTGCCTATTGCACTAAATTATATTTTCTTTGTATTTAATTTTGTAATTTTAAATTGATTTTAGATATGCACTTATTATGAAAATCCTTTATATTAGACTTGTATATTTAAGTTGACTATATTTTAGCTATTTAAAATTAAATTTATAGTAAAAGCTTAAATTTATAATATCTCTTTATAAATATAAAGTTATAGTTAAGTTTAGGATAATGTTTAGGGTCAACATACAAAGTTTCAACTTCTTTAGTGGTTGAATACATTCAAAGTACTTTCAATTTTGTACAAATGCATTGGCTAGTGTATAATATTTCATCATTTCAAAACCCCGTTTCCTCACTTTTATAATTTAAATTTTGAAGTTAAGTCCTAGAATGCAAATTTGTAATTTCATTTTCTTTCTTTTGAAAAACTTTTGTAACACTTCATTTCCTTATATTTCATTCAATATTTTCTTATAAAATGAATAAAAGCAACATTAGAATTTAATTTTAGATTAAAAATTAAATTTGTAAAGTATAAATCTGCATTAAATCATATTTTTTTTAAATATAGATCTGAATATATGTATTTAAAATCATTAACTAGAAATATACTCTATATTAAATTTTTATTTCAAAAATCTAAAAATATATATTTTAATATATAATTTGAAATATTGCATCACAAATATAATTTTTATAATCACATATTTTCACAAAAAATATATTTTAATATTTCATACTTAGACTAACATAAGATTGAAAGTAAGTTCACACGAAACTCAAAGTTATTAAAATAATAAGCTCAAAATTTTACTATGAGACTTCAAGAATTCAAGTAGTCAAAAAATGTGTTTGTTAGTGTAAGGCAATAAAATGCAACAAGGCATGATCAAGTTTGATATGTAGACAAGGAAAATGAAAAACAACTAATACAACAAGTCATGATGCAAATCTCACAAGAAAGTGAAAAAAATAATAGCAACAAAGAGAATGAAATATAGTGACAAAATGATGCATCGAAAGAGTGTGACAATTGTGTCAACAAAGTTATGAGAAAAAGGAAAGATATGACACAATTGCAACATATCAAAATGATGCAACGCGCTATATATGAAAAAAATAAAATCCATTGTGCAAATGTAATTGTTTAGGTATTATGTGAGTCACATAAGGACACGAAAGATTTAAAAAAATGCAAACTCAACAAGACTAAAAAAAAGGAGGTCCCCAATTTGACAAGAATTAGGGGCATGTTATAACCTTGAACAACAAAGAGTTTTTGTAAGAGAGTTGAAGTATGAAACTTCCTCAACTCCAAGTTAGACTAATTTGTCAATTTACTAATATTTGAAGGTCCACAAAGGATTTATAAATGTAGAAAGCCTAAACTATAGTATTTTTTTATGGAAATTTGATGAAATGCTGATGTAATATTATACAATTTATTACTACTCATGATTCAAAATGAATTTTAATTTTTCTAATATCTTTTCTTTAATGATCAATTAGTATTCAAAGATTTGTCTTGAAATAATATGGCATCTTATGGGTGTTAAATTTAAATATTATGGCATGTAAGCTAATGAGAAACAACCTAATTTGGTGGAAGTATAGGATTGGGATAATAGAAAAAAAAATCTAAATTTAAGGGACATAATTGTGGGTGTGATTTTGTTTAGGCAAAGAATCACATTTGTAATCTAGTCCAACATAGGAAAATTGGTATAAATTAGAATAACTCTAAAGTGTTAGGATTATAATTTTAAATGTTCGCATATTTTTTGAATTTTGTTATCTTATGTACAAAATAGGTTAAATTAAACACCAAGATAATATATTTTTATAAAAAGACCCAAAATAAATGTGAAAAGTAGGAAATATACATTTTCTCTCTATAACATTATAACACCATACATCTCAAATTTCAAGCTAAAACATATCCCTTCTCTAATAATTGTGTAATCTCCTTGAAAAACATCTTCACCTAAAAATGACATGCGTAGTAGGCCCATGTGTTGATAGACAAGCTATTAAGGGAATTATTGAATTGATGAAATTTCTTCTTTATGCCTTTATATTAATTTTATTTTATTCCAAGCAAAATTACTATCAAACATGATCAAAGAAAATAGAATAACAATATAATGAACTGTTGAATAGAATATTTATAACCATAACTAATTATGATGATAATAATAATAATGGAGAAGAATGAATCAATCTTTTATAAAATATCGTGCATAGTAAAAAGTTTGATCAAACAATAATATTATTTAATTTGCTTCTTCTTATCATCATTATGTCGATAGACGTAAAACTACAATGACAACATGACATATAGGTGGCTAGCAAATTCGTGAAAATAAACGGTTGGATAACTTTCATCGTATTTTATATAGATTATCTTGAAGACATATACTAGTTATTCAAATCATAGATAATATAATAGATACAAATTTCCTTATTTTATTACACATTATATAAAAAGAGTAAAAATAATTTCATATGATTTCACAATTATTATAAAACAACAATAATTAAAAAGTCATGCCCTCTTTTTCAAAATAAAGAACAAAAATCCAAATAAATAAAATTATCATATAATATAAATTTATCATTGATAAAAAGAACACCCTCAAATAATTTGATAAAAATACATAAATATATATTATATATACATATTAAACATATATATATATATAATAAATTAAAATCCTATTTTAAATAAACTTTACAAATTTGAAAGTGAATCTCCACAATAGAAATCTTAACTCTTAACGATTTGATCCAACCCCTCAGAAAAATCTAGCAATTTTACAGTCAATTCTATTGTTGGATTTAGAAAATGAAGAGCAGTTATGTACAACTTAACATTTCTTAACAAATTCATCATTGCAGAAATACCATTTAAATTTTAGCACATATATTTAGTTTGGAAACATATGCAAATAGATTTACTCAAGTTCTACAGTAATAATCACTAAATTCATTTATACAGGGCTGAAACCTACAGGATGTCCTTCCAAACTGGAAAATATTTCTGTATACTTGAACCTGCAAAAGACATGGAGGCAGCTACGACAGAAAAGACAACAGCCAACGGAGTATTTACTCCTTCATTATATCATCGCACAGAAAGACGCCATACAATAGACTTTATTAGAAAATGACGCAGCCACCAGAACAGACAAAATACAAGTGGCAGAGAAGTTGGAGAAGAGACGGCAAGCATAGACAAAATACAAGTTTAACCAGGGTTGCTCTTATCACTGATTATGTGGCCTCAGTTTTTGCTTAACCAGGGTTGCTCTTATCAGTGATCGTTAACCAGCACTTGAAGGGACCTCTCATATTGTTCCACGGCAGCCTCTAATTTGCCTTCCAATATCCTCACAACTTGGGCCATGCTCGGCCTCTCATTCTCATCCTTTTGAATGCACAGAATGCTTACCACAGCTGCTCTTCTCACCTCTTCAACATCCGCCGCCTCTGCAATCCTTTCATCCACAATACCGATTGTGTTTCCCTTGTGAATTTGAGTTGCTGCCCAAGTCGGAAAGTAGTGCTGAGATTCCTGCACGCTCAAGTCACTATTTCTTCGGCCTGAGATTATTTCGAACAGGGTCATGCCGAAGCTGAATACATCCGCCTTCACTGTTATTGGCACGCCAGAGAGCCACTCAGGAGCCAAATAACCTCTTGTTCCTCTTGTTGTCGTTAACACTCTGCTGAAATCTCTGCCAACAAGCTTTGCCAGCCCAAAATCAGCCACTTTTTATGAAATCTGCGGCATCGAAGAATGTTTTCGGCTTGATATCGGCAATGATGATACGGTCTTCTGCATTCTGCAGCGATAGCGGTCCCTTTCGGAAAAGTGCTCGAGCGATTCTGCAAATCTGGTGGCCGTCTATCACCTCTGCTTGGTTTCTTTGGACTTCGGGATGAAATATGCTGAGAGTAGCTGTTTTAGTACCATAAACAAGCATTCAAGGATCCCCACGGTAACCCTCGTAGCTTCCACCAAATTCATTATGTTTCCAATGGTGCTTATTTCCGCACGGAACTGCTTTTCTGCTTGTGCTGAACCCTCCAGTTTTTTGACGGCTACATATGTATTGTCTGGAAGAGTTCCTTTGAAGACAGAACCAAATGCTCCCATTCCCAACTTATGTGCGAAATTGTTGGTCGCAATTTTCATCTCTTTGTAGGTGAATGTGCTGAGCGATGTTGATGCGTCCTTATACTTGACTTTCTCAAGCAGCGTTCGACGCCTGCGCTGAATAAACCATGCACCAACAAAGAAAGTACCCAAAACAGCAACTCCCAGAGGAATTGAAATGGAGAGCGCAACTGCTCGGCTGCTTCTACCTCCGTCCGGTGACAACCGTGGCACATCAGAAGCAGCCAATCGAATGAATGAGGGCTGGCCGTCAGATGAATTAGCCTGCAAGCTTAACAGATCACCAAACCACAATTTACAATTAGAATTAGTGAAAACAAAGGCTGTGCAGGAGCAATTGTTGAGACAAGCAGTTTTGCATCCAGGTAGAGTCGACTCTTGGGTATTCTGAGGAGCTCCTTCCTCATCTGACAAGGACATATTACTGGCTTGGAAGAAACCATCTGTGGTGCCACTTGCACTGCCACTGATGACGGAGCAGTTTAATGGAGTACGCCGAACACAACCACTTAACCACCACTGCTGAGAATGCCAGGCAGTAGCATCTCTTGGCTGGAAGCCTTCCATACACCTGCATAACTGAATGTTTGCTTGGTTGAAGCACACTCCATAAGCCCCGCATACACCATACACGTCACAATTGAATTCAGGTGAATTATAAACCAGGCTCCAGTTATTATTATTAACTGAGAAGTAGAATGATAGCTGGCCGTTCCAGCTGAGAACTTCCCTCGCCATCGTCGTCGAACGAGCTTTGGGTGTAAGATCATATGAATAATACATTTCTGTTGGAGAAACTTGTACAAATTCCTGTATAAACGTGGTATCAGATACTGCCTGTGGCATGGTGGAAAAATATCTACCAGTCCAGTCTCCCGAGCTGTAATATGAAACACCATTTTTATACTGCAGCATAAAGTTTGTCTTTCCTGGAGATGGATTCAACTGGAGAAAGAAAGGCCCAGACGCTGGATCCACCGAACTCTTCCAAGGGGTTACTCTCAAGCCTTTCGAAAGCCTCATGGTAGGCATAAAATGATCTGTGGGATTTTCGAAGCTCTCCCACACAGTCTCAGAACTGTTTTGGGCATCTAAAAGAACAAAGTTGCCAGTGTCCAGTATCGAAGCTCTGGATGCCTTAGCTTGCTGAGTATCATTACTCGACCAAATGACTTTTCCTTGCAAATCAGATACAGTGAGATAACCAGATGTGGAGAGAGAGAAAACGCCAGGCATGTTTCTGATGGGAGTTTCCCTGTTAGCCACCCAAATGATAGTCTTCTCAGAGATGTAGTCAGAGATGTAGGCATACCAGATGCCAACATACCAATTGTTGGTTCCGTTGGGACTAAAAAATCCCAATTCAAAAGTGCCATTCTTTGAAATGATGGTCTGCTTTTCCCTGAGAGAAGCCCCCAAAGAGAGGGTGTCTCCACCAGCAACTAATAAACCGCAGCTGCACTGGAGAATAAGCACAACAAGAGCTAAAATGAAACGTTTCAGATAGTTGAATGCAAAATGATCATTAAGGAACCATTCCATTTT
>VDFB02174264.1:0-55233 GCA_007258455.2 Sequoia sempervirens
CTATAAGATCATCCATATAACACAAATTGGCACAATGGGAAACCCATTCCTAATAATCAATGGAATGCTTAAAACAAGCTTTCGTCAAATCCTTTATAGAAAAAAATTAGGCAATTTTGTTGATGATGCCCCTTGGTGCATGTTTTTCAAATGCCACATTCTCCTCATCAATGTGAAATTGCACAGTTGGTTGAACTTGAAGAAGGTTCAAGGTATGTACAAGATCATGATGGGCCAAAAAGTGTCGATAGGATGGGTATGTACATAGGGTATGTGGTTGACGACTTAAACCCAAAATTGATGAAATAAAAAGAGTTTTTAAAGGAGATTTTCATATTTCCACCAATATAAATTATGTTTTACTTTGAATTTAATAAATAATTATTATTCATTTTCTATTTGAATTACAACTAAAGTCCTAATTGATAGATTGATTGAAAAACATCTATAGCTTTCAAATGGTCTCACATTTTTTGAATCTGAAATGTATGTGTCACATTCTATGCTTCACATAGTATAGGATTTTAAAAAAAAAAAAAATCATGAATTTTTGAGCAAGTTAAGGTGGTCAGACATACAAGTTTTAATATTTTTAAAAATTTGTAATAAATAATTCATAATTAATTATTTACTTAGAAAAAATTACAAAAAAATATGCATCACATCAGGACATGGGTCCTCTACTTATATTTAAAATCTTATAAAAAAATATTATCATTTTATTGTGGTTAGGGTGGTCAAATAGACACCTACTTCTCATTTTTTCCTTGAAATTTAAGTGCTACTACATTGAAATTTCAAATTTTCACCAAATAGATTTTCTTTTTTAAATAAACCTTGTATAGTAGAAACTACATTCCATTTGCTACAGATTTTATTTTTACATATTTTTGAAATAATTTAGATAACCTATTTAGTTTTTTACATCAAGTTGTTTAACTTTGATTTTTCTAAATTTTTTACCACTTAAGGATCTATCTTTTCCATGATGATCCTATGCCCTACACCTAAAGATTTGATCAGTCTAATGAAGATGATTTTGACATAAATATGATTGTGGATGGTTTGGATTTTGCTAATAATGAATGCTCGTCTAATCTAGACTCTCATGAAATGGATGTGAATGACTAGTGGCATATAGCTAGTGCATATCACCAACAAGTTCTCTTTGATGAAGATGATGATAATGATAATGAAGTATATGCACCTAAAGTAGTTGAAGATAATGTGTCCCTAAGGACACCTTCAAATGAATAAATTGCATGACATACAGTAGCCTTAGCTGCACAAGCTAGAGGTGCATATCATTTGAGGAACAAAATAGTGGGTGGTGACCAAGGTAGCCCTATTGGTCTCTTTATCAAGGAGGAAAATGTGAAAGGAAAAGAGAAAAAATATGTTGGTAAAGGGGAAGGACTTAAAGCCAAGGAAATTAATGGAGACAAAATTTGGGCTAAGAAATTTGATAAGCCAAAAGCAATTGGAGAGCCCAAGTCTCCTATTGTGAGGAAAAAAACATAAAAGCATAACTCTGAATCTACAAAGAAGGTTGCCAAACCTAGAGATGAAACAACTGAAAATCAATAGAAGGAGAATAGTATAGAACAAGGTATGGTTGGAATTTATTTTCCTAAATACACTCCTAAATTGATATGTTTCAGTTTCTTGGTCAAGTAAAAATTTGTGTCCCTTTGCTTGAGATGATGAGAATTGACAAGTACAAACAAAATGAAGTAGCCCTTATCAATAGTGCTACTATAGCCTGTAGTGAACTAGTGGTGTCCACTCCACCTAGACTAGGTGAAAAGGAAAGGAAGGATAAATATATTGAGGGAGTAGTCACTAAGATCCATCATATTTTTCTAGGGAATTTAGTGACAAGCCTATCTTGGAAAGATAGACCCATTTTTGTCTCACACTGATTGTTGAGGGAAATTTTTTGAAAAAATGTATCATTGATTTTAGAGCATCTAATAATATAATTCCAACCCAAATCATGGAGGCACTAGGACTAAAAATTGACATTACCAATGGAAAATGCTATGATATGGATTCAAGGGAGGTCCCTATGACTAGTGTAATAAATGAGCTTCCCTATAGGCTAGTTGCATACCCAGATAAAGAATTCAAAATGAGTGTGGTTGTAGTTGATATCCCACCCAACTATGGTATGTTGCTATCTAGAGCACTTCCATGAGGGGTAGTATGCAATGCGATATGTCCTATGCTACTTTCCCAATTGATGGTAAGGATGTCGAAGGGGTTAGAGAACCAAAAGTACCACATATGCTTGAAATTTCTCCAGAGGATTACATAATTCATTTTCTAGATACAAATATCAATGAGTTTAAGGTGGAAGAGCTACCAAGAGAAAGTGGTAGGTGACCTTCACCCATAGATAATGAGGTTAACAAAATATTTGATAAAAATGGACTTTGGAAAATATATTTTGATGATGTAAGCTCCAAAGAAGGATCTGGTGCAAGTATATTGTTGGTGTTACCTAATGGAAACACATATAAGCTTTCTTTCACTTTTTCTTTTTTTTGCACAATGTGGCAGAGTATGAGGCATTACTACTAGGATTGAGGCTAGCTCAAAAGCATGGGATAAAGAAGATAATGGTGATAGGTGACTCTGAGTTTGTGATATACCATGAAAGATTCAGATATATGCATGCACAAATAAAAAAATTAAATACATATAGAAATGTTGTTTTTGATTCCATTGAGCAATTTGATGCCTTTAGAATTGATTGGATGGAAAGAGGTGAGAACAAAGTGGCGAACATTCTAGTAAACATTTCCCTTAAACCAGATGATATAACTTGTGTAGGTATCTCCAAGGTTGAGGTACAAGAAAGGCCATGAATCCTTGATAATGTATATAATTAAAAAAAATTCAACGATGATGAAGATATTTTGACATTTCTAAAATGTGTAGATCAATATGGGAGTTGGGAGATTGACTTTGGGACTTTTGTTGAAAATATAGATGGTAAGGATACAATGTTTGGAAGTGAAGTCATTCAACTGAAGACAAATAAGATCCCCAAAGGCCTTGTGGCATTAGAAAGGGTCTTTAACAATTAGGACAAGAGCAAGGTTAAAACAAATGCCACTCTTCTAGAGGATTTGGAAGAAGTCAACTTGGGGACTGAAAATTCCCCTACAAAGGTATATGTGGGAAAAAGGATGAAACCCAAGATCAAGGCAATGCTGATTTCCTTATTGAGAAAATACAAACACGTATTTGTTTGGTCATATGATGACTTGAAATAAAAGCCTTTTAGGTAGAAGCAAAGACCCATTAATCCTACCTTAGCTCTGAAAATGTGGGAGGAATTGGTTAATCAAAGGGATGTTTGGATCATAAGGCCTATTAGGAATTCCTCATTGGGATCTAATTTAGTGCTAGTTAGGAAGAAAAATGATGATATAATATTGTGTGTGCAATTTATAAATTTGAATATATCAAATCATTGAAGGATAACTATTTATTTCCAAACATGGAAGACATGTTGCAAAAGGTAACTGGTTGTGAAATATTGTCTATGATGGATGGTATTTCTAGATAAAACCAAGTAAAAGTGAAGGAGTCTGAGTAGTACAAGACTGTATTTACAACTTCATGGGGAACCTACATGTATTTTAGGATGCTATTTGGTCTAACCAATGTAGATGCTACTTTCCAAAGGGCTATGGATGTAGCCTTTTATGATTTTATTGTCTTGTTCTTAAAATTTGCTAGGATGATATAACAGATTACTCCAAGAAAGAAGAAGACCATTGTATGCACTTGGAGAAGATATTCATTAGGGCATTAGAATGTAGAATTTCACTTAACCCTAAAAAGTGTTCCTTTAGTGTTACTAAAGGAAAATTGTTGGGGCATATTGTGTCCAAGGAGGGAGTGAGGATTGACCTTGAGAGGGTAGTTTACATAGACAAGATCCCCCAACCAGAGAATGTAAAAGGTATTAAGTCATTCTTTGTTAAGATTAACTTTTTGAAGAGATTTGTAACAAATTTTATTAAGATCACAAGACCTATCTCCAAAAATGTTAAAGGGAGAAAAGGTGGTTTGGAGTGAGGATCCTAGTTAGGTATTCAAGAGCGTAAAGCAGGCTATCAAAGAGGTCGTAGTTTTGAAGTCTCCATATTTTCCAAACTAATGCATGTTTTCCCTTTTGTTTATTTCCATACTATTGTTGTATTGTTGTAGAAAATTGATGAGGGATTTGAACAACCCATTGCATTCTATAGTAATTCTTTACAAGCCATAGAACTCAAATATGGTACAATTGAGAAGAAAGTGTATGCTTTAGTCAAGGGTGTAAAGAATTTTAGAACCTATTTGATGGGAGGTACATTTATAGCCTTTGTATCAAGTGTTGTTGTGAAGGACATTTTCACTTAGGAAGAAACTACAAGGAGATGAAGATGGATCAATAGGATCCAAGAGTTCAACATTGATGTTCATATCACCAAGTTAGTTAGAGGAAAAGGTCTAGCTAAGCTAATGGCAAAAACTAACTTGGAGGTAAATCAAGTAAATCAAATCGAATCTATTGATGTTTCACCCATATATGATATTCAAACATGTGGTTGGTACAAAAGGATTGTCCAGTATTTATAAACCTTGCACTTCCCTATGGATATGGTTGATAATGAAAAGAGAAAATTAAAGTTGCATGCTATTAAATATGTGATTATTGATAATGAATTATGGTGAAGCCCAGAATGTGTGTTGCTTAATTATGTGGATGGTAAGAAAGCATTGGAGATTTTGTAGGAATTGCACAATGGAGTGTGTGGTAGCCATTATATGGCTAAGATGATTACCCATAAGATCTTGAGGGTAGGATTTTGGTGGCCCCATCGAGTGATCTTATCACTTCCATTTCTGGTTATGTGTAGGATCATCATGGAAAAAATAGGCCCTTAAGTGGCAAAAATTTTAGAAAAATCAGAGTTAGGAAACTTGATGTAAAAGTTTGAATAAGTTATCTATATTATTTAAAAAATATGTAAAAAATAGAATTTGTAGCAAATTGAATGTAGTTTCTAAACTACTAGGTTTATTTTCTAAAAAACAAAATCTATTTGGTGAAAATTTGAAATAACAATACAATAGTACTTAAATTTCATGGAAAAAGTAAGAAGTAGGTGTTTGTCTGACCACCCTAACCACAATAAAATGATAATATTTTTTTTGTAAGATTTTAGATATAAGTAGAGGACTTATGTCCCAATGTGATACACATTTTTTTATAATTTTTTTCCAAGTAAATAATTCATTATGATTTTTTTATTACAACTTTTAAAAAATATAAAAAGTTGTACGTGTAACCACCTTAACTTGGTCAAAACCTCATGAAATTCAATTTTATATTTTTTAATCCTATAGTATATAAAGCATAGAATTTGACGCATGTTTCAGATTCAAAAAATGTGATACCATTTGAAAGCTATAGATGTTTTTCAATTATCCTATCACTTAGGACTTTAGTCGTAATTCAAATAGAAAATGAATAATAATTATTTATTAAATTCAAAGTAAAGCATAATTTATATTGTTGAAAATTTGAGAATCTTCATTAAAAACCCTTTTCATTTCATTAATTTTGGGTAAAAAAAGGTCATCAACCACATACCCTACAAATACCCATCATATCGCCACCTTTTTGGCCCATCATGATCCTACACATACCCTTTTCCTTCTCTCAACCTACGCCTCCTATTGAATTGTTGCTTGATGTTTTAATATTTTTGGGTGACCTTCTCTCTATCATGGTCCTCCCCTCCATTTTTGTCAGCTAATATGCTAACTTATCTAGAACCAAGCTCCATGAGAAGCTTGATATTTTAATTTCCCTTTCTTAACCAATATTGGAGATAGTTGTTGATCATCAAGCTTATGCCTCTTTGGTAGTCTTATGGGAGATTTAGTGAGTGGGGGATCAATTTGCATCTCAATGAATAATCTCTAAGATTTTTATAGAAAGTTGGATCTTCATTGTGTTGCAGGGGGGAAGGTAAAGGGAAATGTGAATAAAACATGAAAATGGTGATGCGCCAATGCATTTACAACATTTCAAACCTCAACTTATTTCCTATGAATGATATAATACACACAAAATTCCACAGACCCTTCATTGTTGGGAAGAGAATGAGCAACAAAGGCTTATTAAAAGAACAGTGTACTATTTCAAATCTCCTCATGGAAAGTACCCATTAAGTTCAGACCAGACATAGGAAAAATCCTCAAATTAACAAAAATATCTAGAAAATTATAGAAACCCTTTTTCCCTTTACAACATAATATGAAAAATAACATCTTTTATTGAAAATAGAAAAGTTCAACACACATAATCTAATTTCTGAAAGCTATCAGTCAACATAGAAGCTTACAGCATGGAAATTAGCTACCCAAACTATCAAAATAAGCTTAACACAATGTCTTTAATGAGAAAAAAAACATAAAGAAGTAATTTGGAAAAAGCCATAACATGCATAGCTTTAAATATTTCTTCTAAATAGATCAAACTTTAATATCAAGTGAACTAAAAAACAAAGGTCAGATGGCAATCTAATGATAGTTTGAGTTAAAATATAACATTCCATAGAATGATAGTATTTTATAAAACTTTCTACTTCTAAAAATGCAAAAACTTCCTAATAGATCTATCTACTTCGAAAAGGCTTTTGAAGTAACTTTCTCTTCTAACATCCAAAGAAAAAACTCTCTTGCTTATGTTGCCAACCCCTATTTATAAATATTTGGAAGAAGAGAACATCACCACCAACATTCCAAAAGTAGAAACTACCAGGTCCATGCATCTGATAGCCCACAATCCAATCTTAGATCATGATTAGATTGCAACAATCTTTGCTCATTAAGTCCCAACTACTTTATTAATGGCTTTAGATATTTAGAAAATATTTTTGTTAGAAAACAATTAGATTCTATCATAGCTTGGAAAAAATTTGATTGATCAATCATAGGGATTGATGGTGATGAATCAAAGGTTCCACCCTGAAGATAAGACACCCACCGCATTCTAAAAAGCTTTGCCTAAAGAGATCATTCTCCAAAAATAAAAACTACCCGAATGAATACATGATGTGTTGAGTGAGTGGCAAATCTCAAATTTATGAGAATGGATTTGAATAAAATCCCCACCAAGTTGACATGTGTCTTGGCTTACGCCTAAAAGGAAAGTGATATACAAAATATACATAGCCACCACATGGCTTATTACGCACCTTTTAGAGTAGTCTTCTCTTTATTAAGCATGAACTTCTTTCAAAGCTGAAAAAGGTAGAAGCCAAATATCAAAAAAGATTAAAAATAAAATTTTTATTTATAGTTCTAGTGACTCACAAGGAGCCTTCACTTGTAGAGGATCAAACTGAGAGCTTTGGAAGCTCTTGGAGTTTTAGGAAGGTGGAGCATTGTGCTTCCCAATCCAAATTAGTGGGATAGATGAGAGTGCAGAGAATCTCGTATGCTTGGTCCAACTCAAAAACTTCCTTAAAAGAAACACCTCCCCACCTTGATGAAGGAACCCCAATGTGGTAATAGAGCCAAGTAAGGGGAAGGATCTCTTTCTCAATTTCTTCAATAGTGAATGGTAGGCTTATCCCTGGGAGTATTGTAGAAGTCTGGACCTTGTGTCTAATTGTATCCATGATCTCCTCAATTGATAGCGCTCCTCCATCTGGTGGGAAAAGGGAACGTAATCTAAAATCAAGTAGAACATTGAAGTCCATTTTGATATCATTGACCTTTCTATTCAATGCTACCTAGCATTCTTTTCTTTTCTCTGTGACCATGTAGTAGTTGATGAATTCACTTACTTTCCTTTAGGCAACCCTTTGACCAAGAATTTTTGCACCTCTTAAAGATTCTTTAGTGGCTTTACATAACCTAGAAATTAGGTTTTCTAATTTTGTAACCCGAGTAGAATAAATTTACAGAATTTGGTTGGCCACCGAGCCAACCTTCTCGTATGATTCTTGAGCATCCCTTAGAAATTGCAAGACTAGATTTAGAGAAACAACTGAAACTATGATCCTTTTGCAATGCGTGGATATCAGTCTTTTTAATATCAGGAGGATCCCAAATACTTGCATGACAACCAATTCTTGATGGAATTAAGATTCCCTTGCCTTCATATTCTCCTCCATCTAGTTCTTCTCTTGGAGGGAATTTGTTAGTTCAAAGTTCAACCTTCCAATTTCTTTGTCACAAGTCTACAAAATGGACTTGATCTCCTGCTTCTCTTGATTTTCCCTCTTTGTTTCCACCTAGGCCTTTCATAGATTTTTATAAGCTTGATATTAGACACTATCCAATTCTTCCTACATTTTTTCTTGAATACGTTGGTATTCTACATTCATTTTACATTCAGTAGCAACCTCAACCCTTAACTTTTCTATCTCAGGATAAAGTCAACCATGTCCATTCTGGGGCCTACTCGAGCAACTTAGTTACTTCCCCTTGTTGATCTTGTATTTTCCTTATGCGAGTCATTTCCACTTCTTTACCATTTATTTCCACCTATAGCTTGGTCACTGTGTTCTTTAAATTTTCCAACTCAGCCGCATGCTTCTTCAATTTCTTGTCTAGCTTCTCATAATTAGTATAGACCACTTTTTGGGTGGCCTTAGCTAGAACCACTTTTTCATGCAAGCAAGTTTCACTTAAATCTAGACCCATAGCTATGATTTCATAATATTCCATCTACATTTCTCCCTTTGGCTTGGATATTAGAGGCTTAATAGTAGCAATCAACAGGGAATTCCACTCTTCATTAAAACAAGCCTCAATCTTCTTAGTAGCTGGTTGTGTCGTGACTTTTATCTATAGTTTCTATTTTCTAGCCTGTCGAGCTAGCTTTGACACATCAAAATGACCTTAGAGACTATGTCAGGTGTCAATGCTTTGTGTAAAAATGGAAGCACCTGGAGGGATACCGAACATGGTGACAGAAGGAGAATCCTTGGTTGACTGGGATTGCAAAGAGGCGAAGGGGAGTGTTATCATAGAAAATTGTGGGATACCAAGTGGGGATTGTATCTAGGGGGAACACCCATCATATTGAAAGGGGAAGTGGATAGAAAAAGTGACATTTTCCTAGAAGTAGATGGATTCAGTGAAATTGGCAACATGGACACCTCATCTTTTTCAATGGTAGCCCTTGACAGGGCGATTAAAGAATAAATTGCGGTTGATGCAAGTGATGATCGCTCAACTTGTAGGGTTTCCTCATGGGGTTCATGTTGGTATGTGGCGACGGATCATGCTATACTGTATAGCCCATGGTATGTTGTACACCCTGGCATGTATCCTCACCATGTATCCTTGGCATGTATCCTACTTTTTTGTGTCATCACTGAAAAAGGGAAAAATCAATGAAAAAATAAAAATCCAATTTTGTAGAACCCTAAATCTGGAAGCTTCTAAGCTTGTTAAAAAGGGGTTCGGTTGGGTATTATAGCATGATGAAAAACACGATTATTCACAAGATTGTAATAGGGTTTTTACTAGATAATAAAAGTATTGGATGGCTGTAGTTTGGTGGATGTAGCCCAGATTGGGTGAACCATGTTAAATTCTCTATGTTATGATTTATTCTATGTGTGTTTTAGTTTCTCTGTTTATTAATTAAATTTGTATTTAACTGTTAGATATCTGCCATCTCTTACCCTAACAAGTGGTATCAAAGTAAGTTGTGTTTCGATTATCATCTGTAGGAAGGTCTCACGGCTAAGTGGGAGTCTCATAGTTGAGTGGGAGCAATGGTAGATGAGGGTAAGAAGGTTGAGAAGTTTAATGGGCAGAACTATCAGTTATGGAAGATGTAGATGGAGGACTATCTCTATCATAAGGATTTATGGCGGCCATTGGAAGGGAAAGCCAAGAAACCTACAACAATGTCAAATGAGGACTAGGAGATCTTGGATAGAAAGGCTCTTGACAGTATTCTTCTATGCCTAACACAATCGGTGGCATTCAATATTACAACAACAAAGACAACTCAAGATTTGATGGAAACCCTGGCAAAGTTATATGAAAAGCCTTTTGCTTCAAATAAGGTATTTCTTATGAAGCATTTATTTAATATGAAAATGGTAGAAGGTGGGTCAGTTACTGATCATTTGAATGAGTTTAATATGGTCACCAGTCAATTAACTTCTGTAAAAATAAACTTTGATGAAGAAGTTAGGGCTCTTTTGATTGTGTTCTTTGCCTGAAAGCTAGAATAGCTTGGTAATGGGTATTAGCAATTCTATTTCTGGTTTGAATACATTGAAGTTTGATGATGTTGTTGGTGTTATTTTGAGCGAGGAAATTCATAGGAAAAGCTCAAGTGGAACACATCAAGTAGTGTTTTGAATGCAGAAAGCAAGGGCAGAACAAAGGAGAGAGGAAACAATTCTAGAAATCATGGGAAGTGACAAGGAAAATCAAAGGACAAAAGGTCCCAATCTATAGACAAGAGGGATTGCTAGTATTGTGGTAAGTCAGGTCATTTGAAGAAAGATTGCTGGTCTTGGAAAAATAAAGATGGAGACAAAAAGGAAGGAAGTAAAGAGGAAAATGTGGTAAGTAATAAATCTAATGAGGATGCTTTGATTCTTTCCCTTGATAATGCTAATGATTCTTGGGTGTTAGATTCAGGGGCTTCATTTCATGCTACCCCCCACATAAATTATTTTCTTGATTATGTCCAACGGGATTTTGGGCTAGTTTATTTAGAATATAATGAACCCTATCAGATTGTTGGAAAGGGAAGAATCAAGATTAAGTTGCAGAATGGGAACCATTGGCTACTACGTGAGGTAAGGCATGTTCCAAAGTTAAGCAAAAATTTAATTTTAGTAGGGCAACTAGATGATGAAGGTTATCTTGTTACATTTAGTGATAAAAATTGGAAGGTCATAAAGGGTGCCTTAGTAGTAGCAAAAGGTGTGAAAGTAGGCACCTTATATCTTTGTACATATCATATTGTTCCTTCTACTTTAATTGTTACAAAAAAAGGTCAATATTCAGGAATAGTTGTTGCAATTCAGCAGGTAGAAGATCATGCAGTTGTTGTGGACTTAGAATCAGCATTGTGGCATAATAGACTTGGGAATATGAGTGCAAAAGGTATGAAATTACTTCATTCAAATAATGTTTTACCATGTCTAAAATGTGTTAATATGGATTTTTATGAAAGTTGTGTGTATGGAAAACAAAAGAGAGTTAGTTTTCTCAAGGGTGGGAAGCAAAAGAAAGATGAGAAATTGGAGCTTGTGCATACCGGTGTATGGGGACCAGCTATGGTATCTTCTCTCGGTGGCTCTCTGTATTATGTTACATGCATTGATGATGCAACTAGGAAGGTATGGATTTATTTCCTTAAATAGAAATCTGATGTATTTGAAACTTTTGAAAAATGGAGAAGCTTGGTTGAGAATGAGATGGGTAATAGGATAAAATGTCTCAAATCTGATAATGGTGGTGAGTATTGCAGTAAAAAGTTTGAAGATTATTGTTCCACTAATGGTATTCGTAGGCAGAAAATAGTTCCAAGGACTCCATAGGAAAATGGAGTGGTTGAGCGCATGAATAGAACAATAATGGAGCATGCATGGACTACAAGATTGCATGCTGGGATGCCTTTAAAAATGTGGGCAGAGACTGTAAACACTGTTGTTTATTTGATCAATAGAGGTCCCTCTAATCCTTTGGGTTGTGGTATTCCAGAGGAAGCATAGAAAGGTAAGAAGGTGAGTTATTCTTATCTCAAAACCTTTGGTTGTGAAGCATTTGCACATGTAGATTCTGAAAATAGAACCAAGGTTGAGGAAAAATCAAATAAATGTGTATTTGTTGGATATGGCATTGATGAATTTGGTTATACGCTTTGGGATTTTGAAAATCAAAAAATTGTGAGAAGCAGGGATGTCATATTTAATGAAAAAGTGTTGTAAAAAGATCTGTTGCTCCAGTATGAGAAGAAAGAAAATGATTATGTAGTGTTGGATGATATTCCCAACAATGATGTTTTAGTGGTTTCTCATGTTGGGCAACAACAACATCAACAAATACCACAAACTCCTGTTAAACGATCTTCAAAGTTAAGTAGACCTCCAGAAAGATTCTCTCCCTCTTTGTATACTATTTTGTTAACTAATGTTGGTGAACCAGAATATTATGATGAAGCTATGTAGGTGGATACCAAAGTTCAGTGGGAGCATGGAATGAAAGAAGAAATGGACTCCTTGTTAGAAAATCAGACTTGGGAATTATGCAAGTTGCCTGCAGGTAAAAAGGCTTTACCAAACAAATGGGTTTATAGGCTGAAAGAGGAGGACAAAGGTAAGAAAATATTTAAAGCCAGATTAGTTGTAAAGGGATTTGCACATAAAAAGGGTATTGATTTTGATGAGATTTTTTCTCTTGTTGTTAAAATGACTTCTATTCGTATTGTTTTAAGTATTGTGGCTACTGAAGATTTGCATTTAGAATAGCTTGATGTTAAAACAACCTTTCTCCATGGTGATTTGGAAGAGGAAATATATATGGAACAACCACAAGGATTTGAGGTCAAAGGTAAGGAGAAACTAGTGTGCAGATTGAAGAAAAGTTTATATGGCTTGAAGCAAGCACCTCGACAATGGTATTTGAAATTTGACAATTTTATTGCTGAGCAAGGCTACAGTAGGTGTAATTCTGACCATTGTATTTATTTTAAGAGGTTGGATAATGACAGCTACATTATTTTATGCTTATATTTTGATGACATGCTTGTAGCTGGGTCTAACATGGATCACATAAGTGAGCTAAAACAACAGTTAGCAAAATCTTTTGCTATGAAGGATTTGGGTGCAGCAAAGCTATTGGTGTAATTAAATGTTTTGTACCTTGTCCTAGGTCATGATTACACCTTACTTAAGTTTACTTAGGGACCACATAGGAGTTTGTTGGAGATTTTCCACCTTTTGTGGACTTGACATCTCATACCTCATCACTTCCACCTTTTGTGGAGATTATCACATTATCTTTTTCCACTTTAGGTGGAGTGATAACTTTTCATAGTTGTCTCATGTCATAATATTACGACACTTGTCATAATCTTATGCCCTTCTATGTTCTCACCTTGGCTATATATCCAAGGGGTCTCTTATGTACTATTAGCTCATTACATTCTATCATATTGACAAAATACAGTTTATTCTTGTCATCTTTTCTCTATCTCTCTTATGCTTGTGCTTTCTATTAGGCCTCTAGATCTTGGGTGGCTACCTTCATAGCCAATTCTTACATGGTATCAGAGCTTTTGGAGTGCCTTTAGTTAGTATTTTAGAGAGATTCTTGGAGGGTTCCACTTTTGGCCTTATGTTGCAGGTGCATATTGAGAGCTTGTTGCATTAGATCTGAGCTTTCCATTGCATCTGGAGTGTCCGAGATAGTTAGATTTTCCTTTTGTTTCGTCTCAGTTGGACATTGGAGGCCAAATCTGCAAAGGGTTGAAGATTGGAGGTGGTTGCCAGATTCAGGAGGTAGCTGCCACTTCAGAGCATTTTCAGCCAAAAAGGACACTGCCATTGCGTTCAGAAGGGCCAAAAACCCCTAAATCGACTGCCAAATCATCCGAATCGGAGCAAGTTACTCTCGGAGGCAAAAAAAATTTAGCAGGCGGGCCGTACGACCCTACCTGCGCAGGTACGATTTTTTAAAAATATATATTTTTTTTTTTCTGAAAATTATTTTTAAAATTTTTAGATTAAAAAATATCGATTTTTAATTTTAAAATCAAAAGTTTTTAAAAAAACAAATTTCATTAAATAAAATTTAAAATTTAAAACACTGCGCTGGTATGATAGCATATGCGGTCTTGCCATACAGCCAAATTGGCGGGCCAGGAAAGCCACGGCGGTACCCAGGCGACCAATGGCCCCAATGGGGTTTTTTTTTTTAATTATTTTAATAAGTTTTCTTTAATATAAAACTTTAAAATAAAAATAAAAAACTTTTAATAAAATTTTTTTTTAATTTTTTAAATTAAAGTTTTTTTAAATAAATAAAAAAATCTTTATAGAGTTTTTTCTTTAATATGTTATATTAAAGTTTTTAATTAATAAAAAATATATATTTTTCTTTATTATATTTTTAATAAAGTTTTTTAAAATTAAAAAAACATTTTTCTTTATTAGTTTTTTAATAAAGTTTTTTTAAATAAAACAATGTGTTTTTTTTCTTTATTTTTAATAAAGTTTTTTCATCATAAAACAAAAAATTATTTTTCTTTATTGTTTTAATAATAAAGTTTTTTAATAATGTTTTTAAATTAAGCTTTTTATTAAGTTTTTTTTAAAAACAAATCATGCAATAATAAGCAAACCTGGGAAAATTATTTTGCCTCCCGATCGAGCCTTGCCTTGGACCATTTGTTCCTCTAATCGGCAGTCAAATGGGGGTCAGTTGCTCCTACCGACATCCACCTGGAGGGCTTTCTTCATGGTCTCCTGCTTCGAGGCACCTTTGGTTGGCTTCTTCATCAACATTTCTAGTTTTGCATCATGATCATTGTAGTTCTCCTCTTTGTAATGTTGTAATCACACTAAAATAAAGTACCACAATCTTCTATTTCAGTGTACTATGTCATGTTTTGTATGCTTCTTTGGATTGATCTATGTATCTAGTGTTAGTTCATATCTACTCAACGTATGCAACGGCTGGTTACCCATGCATTTCGGTGAGATGGACTAATCACCATATAGACTCCTATTTTGGAAGCACTCTACCTGTCTTCAGAAGTTTGGTTCTACATCCAAAGACTTGGTGCATGACTCCAGTGAGACTTAGATTGTACAAATTATGCATGGCTCCAGTGAGACATGGATTGTACCAATCTGCTATTATTGGGCATTCAGTTGATGCTCACGCAATTGTCTTCTTGGTTTCGACCTTATTCCTGTTGCAGTGTGGATTCTTCTACAGTTCTTCATTGACAGATTCTGCAGTTATTCTTGAGTTGACAGATTCAGCTCAGTCACCAGTCATGTGGCATCTTCTGTAGTTGTACCTGATTCCTTCTATCAGTGCTTTGCATAGTTTGGCATTTCTTTTGGAACAACATTTGGAGGACTCGTCATCATCCTTGGTCCGCTCTACTTCAGCTTTCACATTGTTCTACATTCTCTCCTTTTTGGGGACTCTTGACATTGTGACATTTGAGCTGTGACTCTCCATTGAGGGGGGGTTGCATGGACTATTTCTTATGGGGGGGACTTTTTCCTCACTTGAGGTTTTATCCTTCCTAGAGCATGATTCTTATTTTTTATTTCATCTCTCTTTTGGGGGGTAGTTTTTTCCCACTGAGTTTTTCTATCTTTACTCCACTTGTGAGAGATTTCATTGCATTTGTACATGGGTACCTAACATGGCCTAGTAGCCGGGACCCATCTTGCATTGTTTGCATTTGTGTACATTCTCCCTAAGTTGCACTTAAGGGGGGGTGTTGGTGTAATTAAATGTTTTGTACCTTGTCCTAGGTCATGATTACACCTTACTTAAGTTTACTTAGGGACCACATAGGAGGTTGTTGGAGATTTTCCACCTTTTGTGGACTTGACATCTCATACCTCATCACTACCACCTTTTGTGGAGATTATCACATTATCTTTTTCCACTTTAGGTGGAGTGATAACTTTTCATAGTTGTCTCATGTCATAAGATTATGACACTTGTCATAATCTTATGCCCTTCTATGTTCTCACCTTGGCTATATATCCAAGGGGTCTCCTATGTACTATTAGCTCATTACATTCTATCATATTGACAGAATACAGTTTATTCTTGTCATCTTGTCTCTATCTCTCTTATGCTTGTTCTTTCTATTAGGCCTCTAGATCTTGGGTGGCTACTTTCATAGCCAATTCTTACAAAAGCAAATCCTTGATATGAAAATTTGTAGAGATAGGAAAAATAGAAAATTGTCTTTATCCCAGGCTAATTATGTTGAAAAGGTGTTGCAGAGATTTCATATGGAGAATGAAAAAGATGTTAGCACACCTTTGCCTAGTCATATTAATTGACTAAGGATATGTGTCTAAAGACATAAGAGGAGGAAGAAAAAATGTCCAAAGTACCATATGCTTCAGCTATAGGTAGTTTAATGTACGCCATGGTATGTACTCGACCAAATATTGCACATGCCATAGGAGTTGTTAGTAGGTATCTGAGTCATCCTGGAGTTGACCATTGGAATGCGGTAAGATGGATTCTCAGGTATTTGAGAGGTACATCCAATAAATGTTTATATTTTGGGGGCTCTAATACTGATTTAAAAGGATATGTTGACTCAGATTTGGCAGGGGATATAGATACCAGGCGAAGTACCATAGGTTATATTTTTACAGTTGGCGGAATAGTAGTAAGTTGGATTTCTCAATTACAAAAGGTGGTTACTTTATCCATCATAGAGGTAGAGTATATTGCTACAATAGAGGCAACAAAGGAGATGATATGGCTGCAACTTTTCATGGATGAGTTGGGAAAACAATAGGCTAGAAATTACTTGTTTACAGATAGCCAGAGTGTTATACATCTTGCAATGAATTTTGTCTTTCATTCTAAAACAAAACACACACAATTGAGATATCATTTCATTCGGTCGGTGTTGGAGAATGGACAGGTCAAACTATACAAAATACATATAGATGTCAATCCAGCAGATATGTTTACGAAGGTAGTGACAAGGGAGAAGTTGAGTTCCTCTTCAGCTTTAGTTGGCCTTCAAGGTTGAGTTCAAAAATAATAGAGCAGCAGGGTCCAAGGTACTTATTTCCAGTGGGAGCTATAATTGTAGCAGTGTCGTCCAAGATTAGTCTCCAAGTGGGAGATTGTGATGGTGTGGAGCATGATCAGTCTCCAAGTGGGAGATTGTTGGTATGTGGCGACTTTGTAGAACCCTAAATTTAGAAGCTTCTAAGCTTGTTAAAAATGGGTTCAATTAGGTATTACAACATGATGAAAAATGTGATTATTTGTAAGATTGTAATAGGGTTTTTACTAGATAATAAAAGTATTGGATGGCTGCGGTTTGGTGGATGTAGCCCAGATTGGGTGAACCACACCAAATTTTATGTGTTATTATTTATTCTATGTGTGTTTTAGTTTCTCTATTTATTAATTAAATCTGCATTTAATTGTTAGATATCTTCCATCTCTTACCCTAATAGTTCATTGTGGAATATGGCAGGTGGTTCATTAAGAACAAAAAAGATTAGAATCTATGGATGGAGGACTCTTTTCCATAGACTGGAGTGGAGGAATGACCAAAGATGTAGAGGCAGAAAGAAGAGTGGGAGAAAAACTTGCCTGGGCCATTGAAGCTAAATATCTTAGTGGAGCAAACCCCACTTATTCCTCTCCCCTAGTTGGTGTACTGGGTCCACCTAGGTCCCAAACTTGTATCCTCTTTGTATGAGTGAAACCAGAAGATTTAGATCCCTTGGCAGCTAATCCCACCAAAACTTATCCTTCTATAGCCACAATAGACCTCTTTGGGGACCTTTAGGTCCTCTTTCCCTTTCCTCAAGTACTGATAGAGGATGTCACCTATGAGTCCTTCCATTTCAATCCCTTTCATTTTTCGGGCTCCTAAGGTTGGGAAGAGTAGAGTGGAAGCTCTCCCTATTCAATCTATTGATCGGTCCTATCCTTACTGTCAACCTCTTTATCATAAATTTCTTCAAACTTTTCATCATGTGGCTAGAAATCCCCATACTTTGCATTAAGGCTCCTCATTTCCTCTCAGAACCTCCAAAAATCTTCCTTCTCTCTGACCATCCTAGGTGGGTATGTGTACGATCATGATGTGCCAAAAAGTGGCGATATGATAGGTATATGGCTAACAAATTTTCTTTTATCCAAAATTGATGAAATGAAAAGGGTTTTTAAAGGAGATTCTCAACTTTCACCAATATAAATTATGCTTTACTTTGAATTTAATAAATAATTATTATTCATTTTCTATTTGAATTATGACTAAGTCCTAATTGATAGGCTAATTGACAAATATCTATAGCTTTCAAAGGATATCACATTTTTTGAATCAAAAACATGTGTCACATTCTATGCTTCACATACTATATGATTAAAAAAAAAGAATTGAATTTCATGCAGTTTTAACCAAGTTAAGGTGGTCAAACATACAAGTTTTTTATATTTTTTAAAAGTTGTCATAAAAAATTCATAATTAATTATTTACTCAGAAAAAAATTACAAAAAAATACGCATCACATTGGGTCATGAGTCCTCTACTTATTTCTAAAATCTTATAAAAAAAGTATTATCATTTTATTATGGTTAAGGTGGTTAGACATACACCTACTTCTTATTTTTCCCTGAAATTTAAGCACTACTACATTGAAATTTCAAATTTTCACCAAATAATTTTTAAAAAAAACAAACCTAGTAGTTTAGAAAGTACATTCAATTTGCTAGAGATTCTATTCTTACATATTTTTCAAGTAATATAGATAACTTATTCAAATTTTTAGGTCAAGTTGCTTAACTCTAATTTTTTAAAATTTTCACCACTTAAGGGCCTATTTTTTCCATGATGATCTTGCACATACCCAAATGCTTCAATTGTTCACTTAGAGACTTTTCCATCAGAAGGCTTGGCTGGTACTCTATTGTCTTGACATAAAAGTCATGCCATGGTGGCTGGTCAAATTGTATGAAGGCTATGTCGATGTACAAATCTAACCTTTCTTGGGTTGGGTTCTTTCTTGATTCAAAATACTCTCAATTTTGATGCTTCACAGTTGGGAGGTGCTTTATTAGGTTTTAGCTCCATGCATCAAAAATGAGAACTAGGCCCAAGTGCACTAATTTGTTTGTAAGCACCTCATGTGACTTCCTTTTTTATCAATGTTATCTAAATGCTAGGAATGGCAAGGGGAGTTGGGTAAAGCCATGTCTTGTGCCTTCTATAGCCATAAGTGTTCTCAGAAATAGCTACCTAATTTCATGCCTCCAAAGTAGAAACCCTATATATGTTAAAAATTAAGGGATCCTAAAAGGCTCCTCAACGAAACCATGAAATTTGTTGAATGTGAACTCAGCTCCTAGAAAATATCCAATGTGCTTTGCGAGTTTTTTATCCATTGCAATACTTCAGGAGAGAAATTCCCTATAGGGCATGGGGACAAGTCTACAAGTATTGGCCTCATAAAATAATCCACAAACTTGTAATAATCCCATGTATTTGAAAGCAATGGGTCGAGACCAAAATTGGCTGGCATGACCCTTTTACATCAAAGTTAAATAATGGAAAATACCTTTCGAGGAACTCATATTTTTGGTGTAAAATCAAATGCACCAGAAAAAAAGAGTACTTGAACTTGCATTCAGTGCCATAATTCATCAACTATTCAAGAATCTTTTTAGTTATTATTTCTATGAAATCATAATACTTCTGGCCCTTTTCCCTCTTGAACATAAAGGCCATGCCCATCTAAAAAGGATGAACACTTTTATCATCATCGTAGTCGTAGATATAGGCAAACATTGCAAAAAATCCTAAAGATTTGTCTTAAATTTCCTATGTGGTATACAAAAGGGGAGTTGACCTCCTTCCAGCTTCTCTTTAGTTTCATCTTCATAAAAATCCAATTGTTTATTTCTAGTGTTTCAAAAATCTTCCATTGCTTCTTGGTCGAAGCTCTCAATGCACAATTTGTAGGGATACATAAAATGCCTTGGATGGTTGTTGCATCAATTGTAACCCTTATTCTGCCATCGACTATAACTCCCATTTCCTTGTCAAATGTCATGGCACATGGATCTATCAGCTCTGGGCATTGGTGTACAATAGGAAACATGAATTGTGTCAAGCCACAATTCCAGAGATGTGATACAAAATTGTCAGCTGCCCCATGTTTAATCATTCTTTGAAATTCCCCTTCTCTAAGGCTTTTAGGGTTCACTACCACCTTTGGGTCAAAAATATTGTCTGCAAAATCTAGCATGGCCTCTTTCTTAACATGGTCACCTACCTATATCAGTTTGGTATGGGAAAAACATAGTTCTTTTGGCATTGCCGCGTTTTCAAATGACTCTATGCCAAAAATATCAACATAGTTTGGTCTTTTAGACAATGATCCAACCTTTCTATTTGATGTCGATGTTTTTTCCATTGTTGTTCTAAAATTTTTTAGCAAACTTCCTTAGATAAATGGTTACTTGTGTTTTGTCCCTCAACAAAAATTGCTTTTGGGTGCATTCAATTCTTCTTGCACGTACATGCATTAAGGAACTGCTATTACCTTTGGCTTACTCAATTCTGCCACTAAGGCAATATGTGTGGACATAGGATCTTTATCCCTCGAGAATGCCAAATACATTGTGAGAATGTAATCAGTGCATTCTCCTTTCCACTGTTTTCACAAATAAGCTTTATATTTTTGGAAAGCGTTCTCTTAGCCATGGGAAGCATGCTTAAGTGGTGTAAAGTACTCCAAAAGGGTGTGTATATTTAATTTTTTATGACTTAGCACATTAATCAATTTCTTTTCACATAAACAAGCAAGCTAGTGTCGATAATGACAATGGACACATGGCAGTGATTAGCATACATGAGTATTTACTCCCAATGCCCAAATTTATTTTTCAAGGCTTGGTGATAAATTTTTTGTATGATTTGCCTCTCACCCTTTGGTTGCTTTGATATTTTTTTGTTTCCATCCTTTGGGTGATGGATTTGTTCGTTGAGCTCACTGACACACCCTTTTGTATAAATAGCTATGCCACCTTAGTCAAATATTCACTTTCAAATCTCTTTTAGTTAGTAAGATTCCCTTGTATCTCATTCAACTAGCTTTAGCCTATTTGCTATCATGTCATCTAGCCTAGGCACTCTCATTTGGCTCATACCATGAAGACCACAATACTCCTTCATGGGAAAAATTACTAGCAACCAAAATAAATGTCTGTCGAGGAAGAATGATCACCTTACTATGGTGGAACTCAAGTGGGTACTAGGCAAGGACTATGTGAAGGACAAGAACTAGCCACATTGTAACTCCAATGTCATCTCTCACTTTGTGGCCTCTCTTCTCAACTTGGATATATCCAAGCTTTGGATAATTTTGTTATGCCATGCCATATTTGACTCTTTGTATTTGGATCAACTCAATGAAATCATGCAAGTGGCCATCCCTGGTAGTGGTGTTCCAAATTCCATGGACCTCTGCAGGCACATCAACTATAGGGAAGATGTGGTCTGGCTACCTCTCCTTACTAATTTTTGAACCATGGACCTCAAGAGGCATCGCTCGTTGTCTTGTCTTGCAACTTCCTTCCTTTTGTGGGAGTTCAACATGGAGCGCATTTTTGGGCTCGACTAGAAAAAGCATTTTGAATTTTTGGTAACCATGGGAAGGAGAATTTAGGTCCTTGGTGTTCCAATCCTATGCATGTTGTGTGTTGACCCCCTTTTCCACCCTACCAAAGAAGAACAAGAACCTAATGAAGTGCCATTTTACTGCCTAGCAATGTCCTAGAGGCTTTAAATTCAGATGAATACTATTTATTAGTATATCAAAAATGGTACCATCAATGGCATCTAGCTCATATGATTTCTTTTCTTTGCACATGTGAAATAGGGCTTCAAATTTTGCATGTTTCCCTAGTTTTGCAATGCACTCATCGTACTTGTTGGGACTGTAAATTTCTGAATATTTTCACATGTTTTGCATAACCCTAGGTTTCCATATAGTCCTCATCTTAATCACATGGGTTTTTTTTCATATCATTCTACTCACATTTTATCCATTTTTGTCTCATTGAATCGATCAGGTCTTGCATATTTCATATCATGGTTTGTATTGGAATGACAATTTCTAGGTCTCCCTGATTCATTTTTTTTGCAAAAATCTATGTTTCCTATTGGCAAGACATTTCTAATGTCATGGCAATTGGATTTCATCTACTGGTAGTTATTGGCATGACTTTCATGTGGTTTCAGCGACATGAGGATGTGTATACCGACATGAGTTTGGGTGTCAATATAATGTCATAGTGTGATTGTTTTATCTTACTGACCGGTGAAAGAAGATGCCTATCGGTGTCAGTCTTTGCATCGGTGTAATGTTATAATGACTTTGATATGTCTTACTGATTTGTTCATGCGGATCTCTTTTGGCCAGAGTCATAGTTTTTGGCATTGTGTCTTTGTGAAGTCTTTCTTGTCTTACTGACTTGTACTCTAATGTTCATTTTGGCCAACTAGGTTGTTTTCAGTGAGAGGTTATAACGATATTCTATTGTCTCATCAACCAGTGGTGGATGAATTGATATATTGGTATGAGTTACTAGCTTTGGTGAAATGTCATGGTGAGTTCACTGGGTCTCACCAATAAAAGGGCATAAGGTCTCTATCAAATTGATATTTTCTTTCTTTTGGTGATCTAAATGTGCTCAGGATGTTTCGATATGACTTAGTGGACTCTCTAGGACCTCTCCCCGATTTTGAAATGTCTTGGTGGAAGTGAATGGGAGTTGCTTCTCAGCATGAGTTTTCTCTTGTCTCAGCGATTTAGGATGGATGAAGGAACATCTCGGGGAAACATAAAGTGATCTATATGATGTCTCTCCAATACCATTAAGTTACAGCGACAGTGAATCAAACAAAAAGTGCATTTGGTGAGAACTTCTTATGTCTTGGCAACTGGGAAAACATTACGGGCTTTCGGGGAAACACAATGTGATCGATATAATATCTCTCTGATAGTGGAATGTTACAGTGAAGGCGAGTAGGACAAAGGAGTGACTCACAATATAATTGCCTTCAACATACTTGCTTACTTGTCTTAGTGAGTAATTAATAGAGTTCAAATACTATGGCCAACATGTAATTTTCTTCTGTGGCCAACATGAAAGTGCCTAATTGTAACGGTTGGCCAATGTGGGTTTTGGCCGACATGTGAGCTTGAAGCAATGTGATTCCTGATGCTAGTGTATAAATATGCACTCCCAAGTGTAATATCAGATGAGATTTTAGAATAGATATAGTAGGTAGAGATCAAAACAATAGAATAAATTCCTCAGAACAAAGGCTATGTTGCATGTTTTCAAATGGCAATTTCAATGAAAGTCAGTTGATGTGGCAGGTTATTTCTGGTGTCAATTGTCTATTGAGTTATTGAAAAGTATTGCTAAGTTGTCTCCATGATTGATTCTTTCTGGTTATTTAAATTGATGTAACAAGTTTACTTTCAGTTTATCAGTGCACACTTGTATCTATGTGCTTAATTAACTAGTTCTCTCAATAAGAGATTAAATCCTTTTGGTTGATCACAGTAATTAGGAAGATTCATCTGGATTATTAAAGTAGAGCTTAGTAGTCATAATCTTGCATGTTTATACAAGTTATAAATAGATCATATGCCAACAATTTGAGTTTCTGCCAGAATAAGTTTCCCACTTCTGTTTCATTTGACTTTGCATACCCAACAAGGCACTGGTCTCTTCAATTTCACCATTAAGATTCATTCATTTAGTTTTTTTATATATGTTAATTGAGTATTTTAGGATTTAGATCAGAAGATTGATTTTGCTATTGCTATCAAGTTTGGTTTCAATTGTTCACTTCCATCTGCCATTGTGGACAAATCATTGTGCAAGAAAGATAATCATAAGTCAAGCCTGCTTCATTTAGAAAGGTACACCCGCCTAGGTCTGGCAGCACCTGAAGAGTAGAAGGTTGAGTTCTCTTGACCTTGTATGTTACCTTGAAACATATCAAGAGATTGGAAGCCTCTTGAGGCATTCCGCCTGTGTTTTTGAGAGCTAATAGTACTTTAGCATTAGGCTCCCTTCCTAGAAATCTAGGTCAGAGGCCTTTTTGTCAAACCATCATTTAACTATTTTCTGGCAACTAATCATGGCTTCATAGGATTTTTCCTTTTTTTCTCAAAGGTTCAAGCGTTATGCCAAACTTACTTCCATTATGTTACTTTCTTCAACTTCCAAAGCCTATAACAGTTGTAATGCCAAAATCTCCATAGAAAAAGGTAAAACCACCTCCTTTCCATATACTAGCTCATAAGGAGAGGCCTTCAATATTTGTTTGTGCATAATTCTGTCAGCCCATAGAGCCACTCACAAGTGCTTGTGCAACTCCCTTTGTCTTTCTAACCTGATCCATTTGATTAACCTAATTAGGTTTTTTATGGTAAATTCTACTAGCCCATTTCATTGCGAGTAGTAAATTGATGAAGTTTTGAGGTAGACCCCATGTTTGAGAGTGAAATATGACATCCCATAACCCACAAAATCTTATGTGTTATTTGATACGATGTTTTTTTGTGAACCAAACCTTGCTACTAGCTCCTGAAGAAAATTAAAACTTTCAATTTTTGTAGCAATTTTTAGAGCAATGGCCTTCATCCATCTTGTGAAATAGTCAGTTGTTGTAAGTATCCACTTATGGCCTATGCTAGAAATAGGGTTTATCATTTTGACAAAATCCAACCCCATTGGGAAAAGGGTTCTTTAGTTAAAATTAGGGTTAGGGGCATGGTGGAATTATTTTGCTTGCCAACAAAATATTGGCATTGGGCCCACCTTCACACTAGATGGTGCACCTTAGAGAACACGGAAGGCCAACAATATGCTACCTACATTATCTTCAAAGTAGTAGTCTTGGTAGAGAAATTTCCACCATCAAGACTGCTATGAAATTCATTTAAAACTCTTTCCACCTATGGCTTATCTAATCATCGATTTAGGACACCATCATAATTCCTTTTCGATAAAATACCCTCAATTACTACATACCTAGTGCCTTGTAGTTGGTAATATCACCCTTTGTGATGCAGAATGTTGATCGGGTATTGCCCTTTTGCATATATTATGTTTGATCAACCACCCATGACTCATGAGACTCGAACTAGTTTGTGTAAGCTTGATCGATCTCTTCCTTCTCAAAAGAGCTTAACTCTTGTTCAATGTATTTGCACAGACCTCTTCCCTGAACCAACTTGGTTGGTGTAATATCTACATCGTATTTTAGGATCTTGGTGATCTAGTTGGCCCTCTTTTTTAGTTATTTCGCTCTCAGTGATATACTTTCAAACACTAGGATGGGCAACGAGAATGGTGATTCTATTGGCTGATACCAAGTGTTAGAATTTCCTTAGGTTAACAATAGAAAAGGCCTATTTCTCAACAAAGTTGTATCTGGCCTCATATCCCTTGAAAGTCCTGGAATGGAATGTGATAGGATGCTCTCTACCATTATCTTCATCCTTTTGAGTGACCACTGAAGCTATGCTATGTTGGTTGTTGTAGACATAGAGCAAGGTATCCTTGGAGAATTCTAGGTTAGCTAATAGGGTATGTGTAGGATCATGATGGGCCAAAAAGTGGCAATATGATGGGTATGTGTAGGGTATGTGGTTGATAAGTTTTTTTTACCCAAAATTAATGAAATGAAAAGGGTTTTTAAAAGAGATTCTCAGCTTTTCACCAATATAAATTATACTTTACTTTGAATTTAATAAATAATTATTATTCATTTTCTATTTGAATTATGACTAAAGTTCTAATTGATAGGCTGAATGAAAAATATCTATAGCTTTCAAACGATATCACATTTTTTTAATCTAAAACATGTGTCACATTCTATGCTTTGCATAATATAGGATTAAAAAAAATGAATTTCATGAATTTTTGACCAAGTTAAGGTGGTCAAACATATGAGTTTTTATATTTTTTAAAAGTTCTAATAAAAAATTCATAATTAATTATTTACTTGGAAAAAAATTACAAAAAAATATGCATGTCACATTGGGACATAAGTCCTCTACTTATATCTAAAATCTTATAAAAAAGATATTATCATTTTATTGTGGTTAGGGTGGTCAAACAGACACCTTATTTTTTCCCTAAAATTTAAGTGCTAGTGCATTGAAATTTCAATTTTTCATGAAATAGATTTTAAAAAAAAAAAAACATAGTTGCTTAGAAAGTATGTTGAATTTGCTACAGATTTTATTCTTACATATTTTTGAATTAATATAGATAACTTATTCAAAATTTTATGTCAATTTGCCTAACTCTGATTTTTCTAAATTTTTCACCAGTTAAGGGCCTATTTTTTCCATGATGATCTTGCACATACCCAACACCAAGGCCGTAGAGATGGCTACCTCTATTCACTCAAAAGTTTTCTTTTCTTCAGGGGTCAATTTGAACATTAGATTCTATTTTAGCATCAACGTGATATGTCTCGTGATGCCTGCGAAGTATGAAATGAACTGACTAAAAAAATTAATCTTCCCAAAAAAAGACTGGAACCCCTTCTGGTTGACTAGTAGAGGTAGCTCCATTATGGATTTCACCCTTTCAAGATCAATTGATATTCCTTCCTTTGATACCACAAAATCGAGTATCTTGTCTTGAGGCACTCTAAAAACACATTTTCTAGGATTTTAGGAAATCCTGAACTGCTGACAATTTTGGAAAACCTTTTCCAGATGATTAAAGCGATCATCCTTTGATTTCAAAAAGACCATTAGGTCATCTAGATATATTAGAATAATCCAATTAATTAAACCTTTGGAAGTGACATCCATTTCTCATTGAAAGGTCACACCAACATTGGAGAGTCTAAAGGAAATTTTTGAGTATGCGAACGTTCCCCACTTATTAGTGAACGTTGTTTTATGTTGATCTCATTCTTTGACATATACCTAGTTATAACCCCAAAAACCATTGAGCAATGAGAACATTTTGATCTGGCCATAGTTTGTAGAATCTACTCCATTGATGGCAAAGAGTAGTGGTCTTTTAGCGAAGCTTTATTTAAATCCTTGAAATCCACAGAGAGCCAAATATCACCATTTCTTTTTCGAATTTGCACAAGATTAGACAACTAGATAGAATGCTTAATCAAGTATATGATCATTGATTTGATTAATTGGGTGAGGTCTTGTGCCATCAATGTTTCAACCTTTGGATTGACTAGTTTTTTCTTTTTTCAAATAAGCTTCGAGCCTTCAACTAAGTCAATAGTATGCTCAATTATGTTAGGATTGTATCTTTTGAGATCATATCATCATAGGTCAAAGCTATGACACCATCATATCTAGAATATAACCCTTTTAATGTCTTTGTCCTTTTGTGGAAAATCCCTTCTAACCTTTAATTTTTTGTTGTTTTTAACATGGAGATCTTCATAGTCCTTCTCATCAATAGTGAACCTTTATTTTCTATTTCTCGCATCCTCGCAGTTGAAAATTTTTTCAAGAAAGATTACCTCGAGGGAGCTTATTTTCCTTTAATGTATCACTTTCCCTTTAGAGCCCAGTTCTTCTTGAGACTGTGAATGGTCAAGAGCTTTTCCTATTTTTTTGTAAAAAGTGACGATTTGAACATCATCCTCAAATACTTTCCAGTTTTGATCATTTTTGGAATTGGCAGTTCGATGATGATCTACACTGCATTTTGCTTCCCCGCTAAATCAGAATTTGGCTCAAACTATGAATCAATCGAAGCCATACAATCAAAAACATCATTTTGGGAACATGGGATAACCTAAATGTTAAAACCCTCAAAACTCTTAATCAAATCCTATATTCTGTGGACCTATATGATTTCATTCTTATATTTTTAGCAACCACCTACCCATGAACTTAACTTACAACCAGCTTTGAATCTCTGAATGCTTGTATTCTCTTTACATACATTTGTTCCATGAGCAATATAACATGGACCAAGGCTTCATAGTATGCATCATTATTTGAGTATGGAAACTAAAAATGAAAAATTATTTAGGGTCTCTGACCCTGTCAGAGATACTAGTTAGACACCTGCTCTAGAATCAGCTTTGAATTTTTTCCATCAAAATATAATGTCCATAGACTGTTTTCACCTGGACCATTATGCTCTTCCTATTCTTTAACCAATTTTGGGAAGATTTGGTCTGGTAGCATGAAAGTTTCTAGATGGGTCAGAGTTAATAAATTGGTTGAGGAGGACTTCTTCTTCAGAGGTCTGATCACTCATGTCTTCCTTGTCTACTAACACTTCTACACAATACCTCTCCCTTTGTGAGAAGGAGGTATGTGTTACTTAAAAACATAGGAGCGCATTATCTGTTATGTGTTCTGGTGCAAGGATTAAGGAAGGATCTTCATTTTTTCCCCATGCTTGGTTTGCAATATCAAGTGAGACCAATTGAGAACTAAATATATGCCAAGCTTTGTTGTAAAGTCCCTTGAAAGGCACATCCTGAATACTAGAGGGATGTCTATCACAAGTACTTCTTGCATGACTCTTTGGCTTGGACATGAGAAGAGGGCCAAAGATAGATCCTTGATTTGGTTGATGGTTAGAACTTTCTTACCATATAATTGTATGATTCCTTCCTCAAGAGGCTCATACTTGCATTTAGGGCATCAACCACTTGTTAAGTCATGATCATAGTACTAGCACCAAAATCAATCATGTTATTATGTAAAATCTTATCTTGCACAATAAGTGTTAAAAAGAAAGGCATGGGCTTTGCATTTCTTACCTTTTTCTCCTTTGCATTGTTTGCGACGTTCACATAAGATGTGACTCTTGAAGGTTGGAGTTGTGATGCAAGCCTTTTGTCTTTAACTTGATCATGTGGATGAATCACATTTGTCTGTGGCATTTTTTATTCCTTCTTTAATGGTTCCTAGAGTAATTTCTTCTATTCAGGAATGGATATTATATCCCACAGGGTTCCATTGGAGGGTGCCTTCTTTAATTGTTTGATCATGTTGAGCATTCTGACTGGTTGGGTCTTGGGTTTGAATGGTGGTATCTCTCATCTTCAAGAGGAGCCTATCTAATGTGAGTGGACTCATCACTTTGTCCATATCCTTTTCTGGAAATGGTGGAGCTTATGACTATAGAGTAGGTCGAGCGATACCTTACAGAGCTTTATTTTTTTGTGGCTATGGTTGACATAATTATGGATGCTACAAAGTTTGTTGCACGTATTCTCCACTAAGCCTTCTTTTAGACCTCATGTTATAATTTGACTGTACTTGTGGAGCACTAGGCATTGAAGCATCATTTTTAAATACTATGTCCTCTTCCTCCATCCATAAGAAAAGAGCTTGGTCTAGTGTAATATCCAACTCTTGTTCTAAAGAAATTCCTCGTGTCTGTGCTCTAAAGTGGGTGTTCTCCATTTTGGGAGATTGATATTCTTTCAGGTTTGAAAACATGCCCTATCTTCTCTACTTCGCTATTTTCTATTGCATATTTCCCCTCAAGCAGTTCTAGTGCATATGACTATCATTACATCGAAAGCACCTTGCATTATCATCCTCCACCATGTAATTTTGGCTTGGGACTAAATCTTTGGTTGGACTACTCTTGACAGTTTGAAGTGGCATGGTAACTGGGACTATCAGGTTTGTGGATGCTAGTTGCTGACCTCCTCTTATTGAGGCTCCCTAGTATGTATTTTATTGATAAAATGGCCTTCCTCCTTGATAGGTCTATGTGGTTTTCTTTGGGGGTGATGGTTTTTGTTATCGGATGAGGACTAGCTCATTAGTGAAGGACCACATGGGACTCTTCATATCATTGGTGTTTGCTACTAGTGAAGAGGAGCCCAACATTTTTGGTTGTGTAGTAAGATATATGTACATACATGTATGGTTGTATAGCTGATGTGGTTGCTTGTGGAGCGAAGGTGATTAGAGTGATTTCTTCCTAGGGGCCATGAGAGATTTCTTTGAACATAGGCATCAACGAGCATGGTGGAAGCTTCCTAGCCTTAATCAAACTGTTCTCTACATGCATAGCTAGATCACATGTGTTGGGAAGAATATATCCTCCCATAGAAGTTATCATGACCATGTTGTCTGAATTGAAAGCTTTTTGGTAAAACATAAACACCATCACAAAAGAAGGCCTAATGTTGATAGGAATCCTTTGCTAGGTTTTGTGGAACCTAGTGTTAAAGTTGATCATGGCCTCTTGTGGGTCCCTTTCGATTGTGATTAATTGATGTAGCAGAGAGTATCGATCTCACTTTTTTGAGAAACACTCGAACAACCTCTCTCCAAGTTGATCCCAAGAGTGGAAAGAACCGAAAGCCAAAGACCTATACCAATACTAGGCTTTTCCCTTGAAAGATGTGGCCAATAACCTAAGAGCAATATTTTCTTCTGCTATGTTATGTACTCTACATACCTTTTCTATATCTTGGAGATGTTCGAAGGGGCTTTTGAAATCCCCCAGAAAATTTTGGGATGGCTTTGAGGGCATTAGCAAGTATGTCAGGCCATATGTCTGAGGATGTAGCGAACTACCACTATCTCAGGTTATAAAATTTCTAGGAGTGGGGGAAACTATATGAGCCATTAAAAAAAAATTCCTATGAATAGGGTATACTAGTATTCTTATTTGAAAAGTTCAGCCTCCTAATGGAGTAGATAAAGCTCTAGATCTTGGGCTAACTCTTCTTTCCTTGTTACTCCTTACAGGTGATACAAAACCTATAAGCCTTCTCCTCCTTGATACCAAGGTAGGTAAATGGGAGTACTAGAAATGGCCTCTTGGGGATGCTCTTGTTTGAATTTTAGGCATGAAGTTTCTAGCCTCTTTTTACTTGGTCTAATTTTAGAAATATTTTTGACTTCTAATCAAATGTTCAAAAAAACTTTGGTCCCACCAGGCATGCCAAAAAAGGAACTATTGATCATCAAAGCTTACTCCTCTCCAAAAATATTATGGGAGATTCAGTGAGTGGGGGACCAATTTTTACCTCATTGAATAACCTCTAGGATTTTTATAGAAATTCGGCTCTTCTTTGTGTTGGGGGGGAAAGGGTAGAAGGAAATTAAAATAAAACATGAAAATGGCACTGTGCTAAAGCTTTTACAACATTTCAAACCTCAACTTATTTCCTATGAATGATATAATAGACATGGAATGCCACATACCCTTCATTGTTGGGAAGAGAATGAGCAACAAAGGCTTAGTAAGAGCAGAGTGTAGTCTTTCAAATCTCCCCATAGGAAGCACCCATTAAGGTTTGATCAGGCATAGGAAAATACTCAAATTAACATAAATATCTAGAAAATTATAGAAACCCTCTCTCCCTTTATGACATAATATGAAAAACAACTTTTACAAAAAATGGAAAAGTTCAATAGGTCATAATCTGATTTCTAAAAGATATTATTCAAAATAGAAGCTTACAACATGGAAATTAGCTACCTAGAGCATCAAAATAAGCTTAGCACAATGTTTTCAATATGAATGAAAACATAAAGAAGGAATTTAGAAAAGGCCATAACATGCACAATTTTAAAGATTTATTCTAAATAGATCAAACTTCAATATCAAGTGAATTGAAAAACAAAGGTTGCATGTCAATCTGATCATTTTTTTAGTTAAAATATAACATGCCAAAGAATAGTAGTACTCTATAAAACTTTCTACTTTTGAAAACATAAAAACTCCCTACTAGATCTATCTACTTCAAAAAGGTTTTTGAAGTAACTTTTTCTTCTAACCTCCAACGAAAAAACTCTCTTACTTATGCTGCCAATCCCTATTTATATCTGGAAGAAGAAAACATCCCCACCAACATTCCAGAAGTAGAAACTACAAGGCACTTGCATTTGATAGCCCACGATCACATCTTAGATCTTGATTATATCACAACAATCTTTTCTCATTAAGTCCTAGCTGCTTTATTGATGGGTTTAGATATTTAGCAAAGACTGCTATAAAAAAACAATTGGATTCTATCACAGCCTGGAAAAAAATATAATTAATCAATCATATGGATTGATGGTAGTGACTTGAAGGTTCCACCCTGAAGATAAGACACCCACCGCATTTTGAAAAACTCCACCCAAAGAGATCATTTTGCAAAAATACAAATTGCTCAAACAAATAGATTTCATGTTGAGTAGGCAAGCAATTTCAAATTTATGAGAATGGCTTTGAAGAAAATCACCGCCATGAGGACATGTGTCTTGGGTCATGCCTGAAAGGAAAGTGATATGCAAAAGCCATGCAACCACCATGTGGTGTATTGTGTGCCTTTCAGATTAGTCTTCTCTTTATTAAGCATAGACTTCTTCCTAAGCTATAAAGGTAGAAGGCGAAAACCAAAAAAGATTAAAAAATAAAATTTTCTTTACAATAGCCATTATTAGCTATCTTTTACTGTTATCAATATCTATATCTATATTTCAACATTCTTGTCCTACCATATCTACTATTTCTTCATTTTGAATGTCAATATTTTCATGCTCCCTACCTTTTCACATACAACCTTCTATTACATTTATCCTTTCTTGCACACCACTAATGGCCTCCACTACCTTATATGTCCATCATACAAGTGCAACTAGTGCAACTTCTACCATCCTTCTTACTTTTCCTCTTCTTTCTTTTTCTTATTACAATGCTTTTGAATATAATATATGTTGCTACGAGGACACAATCACTGCTTGGAGGTTTTATTCCAAACCCAACCAAATGTAACTATATTCCTTCCTAGAGTTGTGCTATGCTCTAATAGCATGTTTATGGCACCTACCTCTACTATAGGTACCCAAAATATAACAACCTAGAGCTAGAAAGTGGAGAAGTGATGTCGTGAAGTATTCAAATTATAATACTCATTTTATTATTTGATAAAATAATCATTCAATTAGATAATAGATTTTATTCCATCTTCATTTTATCTTCTAAAAAAAAAAACAAAAATCCCTCATAAAAATCTACCCATTTTTAGTACTATTGAATACTTATTTGGCTATGAAAATTTCCAATTAATTGAATCTAATTAAAGTACTACTAATGATGAAATAAAAACATTGAATTGCATTAAAAAAGTTGAAAAAATTAAAAACTCCAAATTTGAAAACTATTGAAAAAAATCAAACTTTAATTTGAGGCCTTAAATGGTGAAAAATTTCCCCCAAAAAGTGTTGAAATCTGCAATTTTGATTGAAGTTGGACTTAACTCTTTGAGACATTCCATCACGTGAAATTTTAGCTCAATTGAACTCTCTGATCAAAATTTATGACCTCTAGAAGTCCTTGCATCAAGATGCGAGGTTTTTTCTAGTAATCCACACAACCTTGGTAGAGGCCTAGAAACTCCGTTTAGAAAAAAGGGATTTTTATTTGCAGCTTAAAAATATATTGTGTTGCAAGTATAATAATTAGTTGCTATAGAAATACAGATAGATGAGGTAAGATTTTAACAATACAACATCAATTCTTAATATACACATATTCTCACACATAAAATAATCAATTTTTAAAATAGTAAAACTCAGAAAAATAACATTCATGAGAAAAACACACATTCCAAGAAATAAAATAGTTTAAAAATAATATTTCATTTCATTTATTTCAAAATAGTATTCATTTAAAAATATTTACTTCCTTTTGAATGTTAGTCCAAAATTTAATAATCCATGTATTGTTTTCTTATTATTTATTTTTTCTGTTTCTTGTTTTAGTTTTCCTTGATGATTGTTTCCCTCCCCTTCTCTCTATCCAAAATCCCCTAGAAAAAAACATATGAAAATCTAAAATAGATGCAATGATCAAAATCCTGTCACAAATGTTCAACAATTCATCCCTGAATTCGAATTCCGACTTGGATTGCTTGCTCTCTATTTTTCTTGCATTGTTGTTCATTAATATGTGAAAATAATTCATATTTTATGCCCCAAACGATCAAATAAATCAAGTTTTCAATTACAACAAACAGATAATAACGAAATAAAAAATAAAAGAAAGGCAATACCGCTACTTCATTATTATAATAATATTAAATTTTCACAAATTAAAGATGTGGGATTGGCTTCCTATCTCCGTAACAAGGTAATTGACGCTTGAAAGTTCTTTGCAGTGCATGCGGATTGAGGAAGATGGGCAAGAATCCTCTGTGTCAGTCTACTGTCACAACTGGTCAAATCATAAGTGTCAAGTCGATATCGGGCCAAGGTGCCATTACTAATTAATAACAGTTGCACTATTAGATGTGAGTAGATGAACGGTCAGGAAAATCTACGCGTCGTCTTCATCCTTCGTTTCATGGACGAGTGCATCTTAAAAGACATCGATTTCGGTCTTCAATCGAATCTTTATTTCATGGATTTCATGGTTTCCAATTTTCCACGTAAAAGGGACGATGAGTAAGTACCTTGTGGAAAAGTTGTGGAAGATAATTCAATTTGTGAGTTGATGTCACAAGGCAAATGGATTTGGAAAGAAAATCTGCAACATAAGTTGTGGAATACGTCGTTTCTAATAACCATCAATCAAATCCGCGTTGGAATTTTCCATTCAAGGGAGCCAGCAAAAGAACACCAGAATTGGATATGAAACTTATCTGGCAGTACAATAATTGCAAGGCAGTGGCTATCCAGCTCCAGGAATGCACTGGGGCATGGATGCATGGCATGCATGCTGTCTCCATTGATTCTCTCGCTGGCCGTATTTTACTGCAAACTCTGTCGTCCGTACTATGTCCTCTCAACATATTTAGATATTTATTTACATATAAAATTATTTTTAATTGCTAAATGAGTATTAAAACAATGATAGATGCAATTTAAGGTTGTAAATTATCAAATTTATTCACATTTATTTTTGTTATTTGGAGATAGAAAATGAGAAATAAAAGCATAAAAATATGATATGACGCATCATGCATTCAATAGGAGCATTCATGGGGTTGTAGTCCCTTCTCATTTATTTCCCAATTTTAAAATTTTTACAGTTTTATCCATTTAATTTGTTTTATTGCTATTTATTAATTTTCATGTACATTTTTTTTCATTTTAATTTTTAATAGATACAATTTTGTTCTTATTATACTTAATATTAGTGATTGAATATTACAAAATCTTATGAGATTTGATTGGAAAAATAATAATCCAAGAAAATCAAAACATAATTATTAAAGAACATGAAAAATATGGTTGCACTTATCTTTAAAATATTTAAAATGTATTTATTATGTATTATATTTATATAATGCAAATTTAATTCTATAAAATATTATATTTATTATATATTCTATTTAATAGTAAAAATTATTAAATATAAATATAAAATTATTATAATTAATAATTAATACATTTTTATATAATACAAATTAATTTAACATGTAGATATAATGCAACACACAATTACTATATTATATATATATATATATATATATTATAATCATATCATATATAATATTATATAATTAAATTTGAGAGGGAAAATATTAATTTAAGAAATTTAAAACATAATTATTAAAATGGATGGAAAATATGATGACATTTATATTTTCAAAAATTAGTATTTATATTTAAAAAATTTAAATGTATTTATTATATGTTATTCCCATCATGTAAAGACTAATAACCTAAGTATAACATTCAATATGCTATCTCCCATTATTAGATTATTATTTCAACAAGAGGTTATTCAACATTACATACTTAAACTAATTCTAACATTATACTATTAGATGCATCACATCCATGCATCATCCATGAATAATACATATAGTAGTTATTAACTAAGAATTAAGTTTAGATATAATACATAATACATTTTTATATAATATAATAAAAATTAATATGTAAATATAATGCAATATATAATTACTATATGTATTATAGTATGTATAATCCAATGTACTATATAATTATTGTCATACATTGGATTATAGTACTTATATAGTAATTATATAATCCAATGTATGATAATATAATTACTATATGTATTATCCAAGTATTATATAGTATAATAAAAACAAAATTGTACCTATTTAAAATTAAACTAAAATTAAAATGAAAAAAAATGTACATGCAAATTAATAAATAGCAATAAAACAAATAACATGGATAAAATTGTAAAAAATTTAAAATTAGAAAATAAATGAGAAGGGACTACAAACCCATGAATGCTTCTATCATGCATGATGCTTCATATGGACTTGACACATGCTTTTATTTCTCATTTTCTATCTCCAAATAACAAAAATAAATGTGAACAAATGTGATAGTTTACAACCCTAAGATTGCACCTATCATCGTTTTAATACTCATTTAACAAGTAAAATTAATTTAATATGTAAATAAATATTTAAATATGTTAAATTAAAAAAATATTCTCAATAAAATAATTAAAATATTTATATTATCTTTTCTTTATTTCTTATATACAAAATAAAATCTAAAATATTATTAAAAAGAATTATTTAAAAAAGCAACTGTTATGAAAAAAAATTAAATATGAAAAACATTACATATAAACATGTTAAAAATTAATAAATATAAAAAAACATTAAAAATAAAATTTAAAGAAGTGAAAAAAAAAAATAACATAAGGCACAAGGCATATACAATTTATATTTATATTTAATAATTTTAAATGCATTATATTTACATGGTTGAAATTGTTGAAAGGACATGGTACGGACGACAGAGTTTGCAGTAAAATACGGCCGGCGAGAGAATCAATGAAGACAGCATGCATGCCATGCATCCATGCCCCAGTGCATTCCTGGGGCTGGATAGCCACTGCCTATAAAGACCCTGTGCGTACATGGCAGAATACATAAGACAACAAATACCCAAGACTCTGGGAACACAAAGCTTTGAAAATTTACATAGCTCTTGAATTAGTTGCTAGAGTTTCTCGGTTTTTTATCTGTTGCTTAGTTGAGCTCCTTCAGACGACGAAAGTTCTACGTTCCATGGTAAAGAGAGCAGGAAGCTCACCCTGTGATACGACATCTTTTTAGATTAAGCGAGTCCTATATTTAAAGTTAACGTAGATAGGCCATGGCAGCTGAGGGTGAAAAGCCCAGCGGAGGTATCGACGTCCGCGCGAATGAAGCTGCAATTCTTTTAATTGTTGCAATAAACAAAGGAGATCGAGGTCATTGTGTTTCTTTCTGCTTATTCATTTCTAATAATATTTGTTACTCTGTATATATAAGTATATAGCTAAGATCACCAATAGAATGCTATCTTGGGAATAGTCTCTTATGTATTTACCATACTTTCTTTGGCACGAGAGTTATAATGGTTTTCAGGTGTTGTCCCCCCATTAGCCATTGGTGAAGATTATTATATTTTATCTAAGATTAGTTTCTTTGCTCTAAGTATTTATTTTATAGAGGGAAATGTCACTTGACAATGATTTTGGATGTCTATCTTACAGATCGGGTGCAACATAGATTAGATTCAATAGGTCAAGAAGCGGTTACTAATGTAAAGGACAGACATGGCAATACGGCTTTGCATATAGCTGTTGGGAGAAACTATGTGCATATAATAAAGCAGTTAATAGAGTTTCAGCGCAATCTTTGTGGTTGTATTAATGACGAGGAAGAAACTCCGATTTGCATGGCAGCGAAATTAGGGCATCTGGAAGCAGTAAAAGAGTTGATAAAGAGCTGCCCAGATGCTGTTAAGCAACCAAACAGTAGTGGAATGAACGTGCTACACTTAGGTGCCCAGCTTAGTCAAGTGCGAATTGTCGATTACTTGAATAAAACAAAAACGGTCGGTTTATCTGAGTTGGTGAACCAGGGACTTCAGAAGCCTCCATTGGAAAACGAGGCAGCTGAAATATCCCAAATACCACAAAAAGGAGATACACCTCTGCATATTGCAGCAAGGACCAAAAACTTTCATGTAAGTTAATTTTCATCCCGATCACTGAAGTTTTCCTCCATGAAGAATAATATAAATGTTTTAGAATTTAACTGTATTTTTTTGAATCCACATTTAGAATCATTAGGTGATTTATCATTCTCCTCTTCTTTAAGTGATTTGAAACTTTTATATATATATATATATATATATATGCTGTAGGGTTTCCTTATAAATTTCTGGATTGTGTTTGATTGTTCAAATTTAGTTTAGAATCCAGTACATGCTATTGACCGTTAAAACTGGAGAGCTTTTAATTGATGAACATATAAACATACTAGAACGAAATTACTCTCTAAGTTAGTATTTTTTACATCGTATTCCTTACTTTGGGGAAATAATTGATTTATCAATGTTTCTTTTACCCCTAAGTTTGAATATGCATATTGTAGATGGTGGTTTCGTTGCTGAACATACCGGGCATAGACAAGGAGGCGTTTAACGAGGCAGGCTTAACAGCCCTGGACATTGCAAGAGAAAACACAGAGTACCACGAAAGTTACCAGATAATTGCACTGCTTGCTAATTACCCTTCCAAGGAAAGGCTTTTCCTGCACAGCGCTCCAAAGGTGAGTGCGCTAAAATACAAGAATGCCATTGACATGGTGAATAAAACATTTGATGGCAGGCGCGACACAGAGTTAGTGATAGCAGTGCTGTTAGCGACAATGTCATTCACGGCGGTTTTCACCATTCCGGGTGGTTTCAAGACGGAAATAAAGGGACGAGAGCCACAGGAAATGCTAGGCATGCCAGTTCTGATTGGTATTGATTCCTTTAAGCTGTTTCTCGTTTTTGATTGCCTGGCCTTTTTTCTGTCGCTATTTGTGGTACTAATGTGGCAGATGAGCACACCTCTTACCACGGAAGATAAGGTATTCTTCCTGGTTATCACCAACCTGTTGGTTTGCGCTACCTTTGCCTTTACGGCCTATGGTTTCATGGCTGCGGTGTATACCATGCTTGCCCACAAGCGTCAAAAGCTGGCTTGGGTCTTGTTTTGGGCAAGCACGGTCATCTGCTGCTCTGGCAATGTCGCTTTTTTCTACATGGCTGCAATGTTTTCAGTGAAGCTGGCGAGATTCAACTTCCTGCGCGGTGTACAACCTTTTCTTCGCGATCGTTTGTTGGAGTGTGTTTGGCTCAAACTAGAGAAACTCGGGGCTCTGGAGTACCTGCGCACGTACCAAAACAGATGCTTTAATTGGCTTTACGGCTATCGCCTCGGGAAAGATGGAATCTCTTCCTTTAAAGAGGGGAGTCAACCAACAAGGCTATGCCTGTCAGTACGTAGCTAGAATCACCTCCCTAAAGAGGGGAGTCAACCTTTAGGGCTAAGCCTATCTGTGGGTATGCTGGAATCGCTTCCTGTAAAGATCTACCGATTGTTTATGATGAGTTTTAGTAAAAAGTACGAGGTTTAGAAAAGAGGTGAGTCAATCTATTTAGAATATGAGATCTAGCAGAGGGGAGTAATCTACTCATCGAGATCTATTAGCATCATAAACAATGTAATAGTAGGTACGTTGCTGAAGCACCTCCTATAAAGAGGGTGGTCAATCTACTGTTGTTAATGTATGAGATATAGGAAAGAGGGTAATCAGTTTACTCATTGCTTATGTATGAGATCTATTAGCGGCATAAACAATGTGTCAGTGGGTATTCTTTGGAAGCACCTCCTGTAAAGAGGAGAGTCAATCTACCAACTATTTATATATAAGATCTAGTGAAGAGTATGGGATCTAGATTAAAGAAGACAGCCAATATATTGTTTGTGTATAAGATCTATTAACATCATGAATAATGTAAAACATGCTTACATAATTTCTAAATAATATTATTAATAACTTAAAAACTGTTTTTATAAGTTTGTGAAATTTTCTTAGAATTTTAGTTTATAGGCTTCTTGTTATAAATTGAAGTAAGAATGTAATGGTGTAAATTTTTAAGTTTACATAGTTTTGTTTGTATTGCAGCTTTTCTTATAGGTTATGTATTTATTATTTTGAAAATATTTTGTATTAGTTTGAAGATTTTAGAAATTTTCAGGTTTATGTTGGAAAATTCAATTAGGTAGAAGTGTTAATATTAAAACGAGCAAAAAAATAAAATAAAAAACATAAAAATTAAATAACAAGACAAGAGACACAAATTTTACAGTGGTTTAGCAATTGCCTATATCCACTCTCAACGCAGGGGAAACTCTTTTATTAATTCTCAATACAATTACATAATATTCAAGCAACAGTTGTATTTATAAAATGGTTTCCACTCCAATAAATGGAAAAATTAGTTTGTGAGAGAAACTTGTCAATTTAGACAAAAGGCATCTTTATCCAATTTGTTTGAAAAACTTGCCAATTTGGACTTCACCAAATCCAACAATCTCCCACTTGAAGACCAAATTGCTGCTCAGAGATCTCCCCCATTGCAGGCATTTATGTTAGTGACAACAAAGATTTAAGTTTTGCCAAATTCTGTTCATAAACACACCAAATAAATCACTTCCAGGCTTCCCAATCAAGTGCAACACATTCCCTTATACTTTTCAGATTGTCTAAAGGGAAAAAACAAAAGTACCACCCCCGAAATAAAAAATCAACACATTTTCCTCCTCCATATTGGTCTCTTGCGTCCTCACCCGGGCAATTAAATTTTTGTCCTGTACATACAACCGCCTCACAAATGGACCCATACCCTTGAGACAGACAACTATTACACTTACGTCCTTTGGGAAATCAAAACTGCTGGACTTTAGATGTCCAATTAAAAACCCATGGGAAAGACCAAGAATGCCTTTTGGTTTCAGGGTAGAAAATATCTGCTTATAGTTGTCTGCCTGTGCGACGTCAGATATCAGCAACAATACAGGGTCACTACTAGATATAGTGTCAATAATCTCACCCCCATGGTCGTCTAGCCTTATAGCATTAATGGCCTTAAAGCCATTGTCAAACAGGCCGCCAATCCTCACGGGCGACCCCTAAACATTGGGCGGTGCGTTGTTGCCATTGGGTAAAAACTTCTTCACAATGAATGACGGACTGCACTTAGTCCACATTATGTGTGTGGGGTGACCTCCTTCAAATTCCTTAATCTGCTCTGGGTGGGGCAGCGTCAATACACCACTTCTGCCCGCCCGTTGGATCACACCCTCAGCCTCGGGACACAAAGCACAATACATGGTGTACATCGTGGCGTGCACTTCAGTGGTCGCCCCTAGGCTCTGGAACAACTTCTGCACAGCCCGGTCGATGTTCTTATCAACCTGGAGTTTCTTCAGTACAGGCAGAAGAAACCTCAAGTCTGCCTCCTCCCACTTTTCTTCCGCAGGTCGAAGCATATCAACTACATCACGAAGCGCTGAAGCCTCATATTAATTGCCAGTGTCCTCTCAGATATTCAAACACCCAGATCCATAACTCTCTGCCCCATCAGTTGTGCTCCTCTCACCGAGGGGGTGGTGGGCAGCAACATGCACTCATTGGCATTAAAGGAAGCCTTCCAACAATCTGAATTCAACGACAATCTCAGAGGAGCCGATCTACATCTCAAAAGTGCATTTCTTGGAGAAACACAAACTGGTTCTCCCTCATCTTTATCTGCGGAAGAATTCATCCTCAACTCCTTACCATGTGACTCAACAACATAGCCCTTGTCTTGGCGCTCATCCGTAGATTCATTGGCCCTGCATGATTCATTGGTTGCCCATCACTCATAATATTGGGTGTATCTTTCCAAAGAATTTGTGACCATCTCTCTTCTGCGCTGAGATTCATCATAAACTCCTTCCTTCTGCCTGGGCTACTCATGCGACCGCTCCCTTCCATTGCAACTCTCCTTAATATCATTCACTGCACAAACCTTGTTTTTCTTCTCCAGTTGAGACGCAACCCCTTCAAAAAATAGCAACTTTTTAGGAATCGCCGCCTTTGAGAAGCAGTCAAAAGGGTTATCATTCAAAGCAGGGCCATTGAAACTCTCCACAAAATTCAACATTTCCTTGGCTACCTCTATACCAACTGTTTGGGACTCAAATGATTGATTATCATAAATCAGTTCTGCTTCGGGCTCAAATAATGGATTATCATAAACCATTATTTTTGCCTCTCAATTTTCAGCCTCTTCAGTGTTTTTTTCAGCCTCTTCCTCAGGGTCATCATCTTCACTCGCCTGGGTCCAGACTGCATCCTCCTCTCCTTGGGAGGCATCCTCCTCATCTCGGAGGGAAAACTCCATAGTCTCTTCAATCAAATCCTTCTCATTTTTCTAGCCATCCCACCAATGAACATGGTGCCTTAATTCAGGTTGCACTTGCACGACATCACTCACTCCCATGTTAGGATCCGAATCATGGCTAGAAGAAAATTTATCATAGTTAAATAAACAACAAGAGACTTTACTCTTTGGTAAATCTAAATGTAAAAGAAATTCTTCAATAATTAAATCAGCCTCATCATCTTCATCATCTAAAACTCCCACTTCATCTCATGTCTTCACAATATAAAAGCATTCAGCTCCAAGATCTAGCACCCAATAGTCCTCCATCTTGTGCAATACTTTTTCATAACTCAAGAAATTCCTCACCGATTTGCATCGCTGAGTTTCAGATACAATTTTTTAATATTAAAACAAGCAAAGAAACATAAAAGAAAACATAAAACTTAAATAACAAGACAAGAGACACAAATTTTATAGTGGTTTGCCAATTGCCTATATCCACTCTCAAAGCAGGGGAAACTCTTTTATTAATTATTGATACAATTACATAATATTCAAGCAACAATTGTATTTATAAAATGGTCTCCACTCCAATAAATGAAAGAATACGTATGTGAGAGAAACTTGTCAATTTAGACAAAAGATATCCTTATCCAATTTGTTTGAGAAACTTGTCAATTTGCGCTTCATCAAACCCAACAATAATATATATAAATATATATAGAGAGAGAGAGAGAGATAATGGAACACTTACAATGGCATGTTTTGCTAATTGTATTATTATTGAAAATTTTCATTAATCAAAATTTGTATTTTACAATACTCATCTATATTTGAATGTCTCATTGAACACATTTCATGAGACAATCTATATTAATAAAGTGATTTTTGGCTTGATCCTTAGGTTTGCATTCTAATTTCCTAAATTGTAAAAAACAAATATAGGAATAAAAAGATGAATAAGGCTAACTCAACTAACAAGAAGCCTAAACACATTAAAAATTGTGGTAGGGCAATACCAAAGGGATCTATTCTCTAAAGGTTTGACTTATTTCACTATTATTAGAATTGGTCAATTTAGCTTCTTTATGAGCAATATATCCATTCTCTTTAAATGTATAATGAGTAATCAATTACATAGGGAATGCAAGATGTTCTTGGTTTATTATAATGGGAAAGTTTCATAGGTGCTTTGGTTTATAGAAAATGTGTGAATAAGAGTATTCTGTTGCATGGGTTTGTTGGGACGAATAGGTGCCAACTAACCATAATTATTGATTAGAGATATTATTTAATTGATATATGAGATTAAAGATTGTTCTATAGAGGATAATTTTTATTTTTTTTATAACAATAATTGATTGATATTTGCTAGGTTTTAGACAATAGTGAAATATAGTATATATCAACCTTTTTACACACATTTTTTAGGCTTGTCTAGTTCCATCATGATTGTAGTTTTTCAATCATACAATACTATTATTTAAGAGTTTCCCTTATTCTTACATCTAATTGATTCTTATTGGATCTAAGGCTTCTTCTATAGATTCATCAACTAATGATTTTTAAGATTCATAATGTTTGACATGAATAGGTTCAACATGTGTGATGACAAACTAACACACAAATCTAACTATCCTAAATAATTTTATGTTACAATAGATTATGGCAAGGTCAAATTAATCAATCAAACTCTATAAGGCTTCTCCCTAGTATTGAACTATTTAATGACTTTTATGTTTCATAATATCTGACATGAATAGACTCAACATGTATATTCACGGACTAACACACAAATGTACCTATACTAAATAATTTTACATTATGGTAGACTATAGCATGGTCAATTTAATGAATCAAACTCTAGAAGGCTCCTCTCTAGTATTAAACTATTTATTGAGATTAATTCTTGAAAATTTTGAACTCTAACTATCTTAATCCTTCAAAAAATTGAACCATTTTCTATAATAGAACACATTCATTGTAGAAGAGAAAATTGATTTCACTTTACAAATTTTTAACTAGGATGAAAAAAAATGTACCTCCCCCATAGACTTTCCCTTTGCCACATTCATTCCAAAAAAAGATTTCTTTTTCATAAATTTTTTATTATGACAAAAAAATATCAACCTCCCTTTTTTAACAAGCATTGTCTCTGCCAAATTCATTGTAAAAGAAAAAAAACCCACTTTTGCAAATTTTTAACTATGACAATATATAAAAATCCCCCCTTTAAATAAAATTTTGATAATTCACTGCCAACCATGCAAATTGTGTTAATCAAAGATGACAATTAATTCTTAAAAATAGAGACCCCGACCCAAGTTAGCGATAGTATGAGGGCGAGGAAGACTTAATCGTTGATTGATTAAGACGTTTGCACCAAGTGTTGAGAGAAGCTTCCCAACTGGAGATCGATGGAAGACCGTCGTTGTGTGATGTGAGAGCTGCGCAACAATTTTGGAGACTTGATCTTTACGCCACATGTGGCACATGAAGGAGCGAGAGAGTTGTTATGAAAAACAATGTCTCTCTGCTCTTTAATATTTTCCATGCCTCCTTGCTCAATCGCGGCCCCTATTGATGCCTGTATGGAATGATTCGCGACCTGCTAATAATGTCGGCACATTCAACGCCGATTGCTCTGCATGCCAAATACCAAATTGATCACCTCAATGGATGTGGTGCAAATTGCGACCTTTGCTGCCTATTTAAGGGGCAACACACGGCTTACAAATCGTGGTCAGAAGGATGTATGCCACACCAAACTCTGTTGCGTGGTCTCAAAATAAGAGATGCGTGGAGCCAAGTGCATGGAGATGTCATCATCCAAGTTGTTGCCTGTAAATATATGCAGTTCCTTTGTTGCTATGGAGAGTGGAGAGGGTGGCGTGGATGGTAGAGGCTCTATGTGAATGGCAGAGGCCTGCACATATGCCAAATCACAGCCTTTTGCGGGCATGCACATGCAAATCATACCAAGCCGAAGCCTGTGTGTGGTATATGCGACTATCAGTCGCATTCCACCATGACTATATACAGTTATGCGTGGATTAGATGCCCTTGCAAATGGACACTGGCAGAAAAAGAGCAGACCACAAAGAATCCGTGGAATGCTCCCTGCGATTGGGCGAATTTAACGCCCTTCCTACCTACTGCGGTGTTAGAGGAGGAAGAAAAAACAGTTACAAGAAACAAGAGCAAAATATTAAAACAGATTCAGATTTGTATTAATGCCTTGCTGAAGCAGAGCTACCGGTGCTCTTTGATTCATACATTCATCACACACCAAAAAAAAGAAAAAAAGAGAGTAACAAAACCTAGGCCTAATACCTTTTTCAAAATAGAGTTCATTTCTTAGCATCGGAAGAAGCTTCTAGATACATGCCAAAAATCAGAGGATTCCAGATGCATCGAAGGGAATAGAAGAAAGAAGAAGAGTGAAGTAAATGTGGTGATTGGAGTAGTTGTGCTACGGTGGCAGGGGAGATTAAACATGCACAGCTGGAAGCCCACGTCAGCCAACACTTCCCTTTAATCTTCGGAGTCATAAATGTCTACTATTCCAAACCCTTTCCGGATATGCTTAAAAACATTCTTTGCAAGCAGCTTTGTAAAGATGTCTGCTAGTTGTTCGTTGGATCTGCAAAACTCAAGATATATAACACCATGGTTCACCAATTCTCAAATAAATTAATGTCTTGTACCAATATGTTTGGTTCGTTTATGAAAGACATAATTTTTAGATAAAGCAATTGCTAAATTATTATCACAATTGTAGTTAGGGTAAAAATCTTAGGGCAAATGTATAAACAAATTATAATGAAACCCTAACAAACACAATAGAGCACAAACTAGCATGAAATGAAAACAAGAAAGAAAAGGAAACCAATCTCCAATCTATATTTGATTTATCTCCATTGCTCTTCTCCATCTGCATGATAATGCAAGATTTTGAAGGTTTAATTGTTGATTGCTCAATTTCATAGCATAACGTTGAGATGAAAGATGATAGAAGAAGATAAATAAATAAATAAATAAATGAAAAGATTGAAAGAATTTTGGCAGAGTAAGGATACTAGAAGAAGATTCATGTAAAATGGCCTATGTGAGGCTAGATTTATAGGAAAGAGTTGATATGATTCGATGGCTAAGATTAAAAGTCAATTGTGTGATGTGTATGGCTAGGATTAAAAATTGATTTTAGTGCTTATGGCGCATATTCAGTGGGTTATGACATGATGTTAAAATTAAGATGTGAAGGAATACGTGAGATTCTTTTATTTATTTTGGAGGAAAATATGTCTATGACTGACAAATAAGTGGGACTAAAAATAGGATGTGAGTGGGAATATTATAATTTAAATAATAAATTATTGAAATTATTTGTGCATGTGAAGAGTTGTAGTCATGTGACACATGTTGCAATGTGGTAATAAGTGAGGGATTAATTCAAATATTTAATTTGAATTATTTTGAGACATGTGAAAGTCAATTAATGATGCAATGATAGAGGAAGTAACAATCACACTTGATTACAATTTTCACAATCAGGGACTCAATCCCTTCTCTTCCTTCAAGTTCACAAGAAATCTACTCAAATCAATTCTACAAAGGCAGAAGACTGAATTTTCACCCCTTCTGACCCAAACAAGTTTAATTATCTTCTTCGATCTCATTAGAAACTTCAATACAAACATAAAAAACCTTTACAAAGACTGTCCCCTTCTTGAATTCACCATTCTTTCATGACTGTCCTAAACTTCTAGTAGCCAACCCTTAAGCAACTGCCAAACATAACATTTGTTTTTTACCATACTTTTTGACTATGTTTAGCCTTTTGAGCACCCACAATTTTTTTTTAAATCATATCCAAAAACCAATATATGTTTCTTTGGAAAGAAATTCTCAAACCATGATTGTACCATTCCAAAATAGGCCTAATTAGGCTTAGGAACACTAGGGTCTTATTGGTTCTCCTATCTCCTGACTTTATTTTTCCTAATCAACACTTGGAACACTTCAAATAGGGTCTTTTTATGCTAATTAGACTCTCAAAACTTTTATTACACAATTACTCTTACAAACCCTTGTTACTAGGCTTGAACATTACTCACAATGCAATACATTATTAAGACAGTCAATAAAACAATGCCTTTAAGCATATAAACTCTCCAAACCCAATCTCAAAATGAATCAAAAATACATTTAACATGTCCCAATTAACTTTTCTCAAAAGGAAAACTTTTACATCATTAAACCTCAAAAAATTGACTGTGCACAAGTAATTTTCTAAATTTTTCATAAATTACAATCTTAGGGATTCATTGTATCAACCCAAATCCAAGCATTACAAATCTACAACTCTGGAATCTTGTAGAACACATATTAAACTCCCTCTACACCAATTTTGAGGAGATTTCACTAGCTAGAAATTGAGAAACACAATTATCTTTAGTCACTACTTACCTTAACAGAGGGTTTTGACTGGTTTTGCAAAAATAACAATATCAGATTCAAAACTAGACCAATCTACATGAAACAAAACCAAATGGAAGGTGATTGAGAAACCTAACATTTACCATCAATTATAAACCATTTCTTACCCATGCAGGGTAGTACACAACAAGAACATAGTGATTTTATGTGAAGTAATGCATAAAATAGTGATTTTATTCATTCATTTTCTTATATCCAATCACCCACACCTTCCAAAATGGTTACAAGGCCTTTTACATACATTACAACATGTCATTTCAGTTTCCAACTACCTTCTACTGACCTAGAACACAATTGACCTTTCACCTTCCATGTTTCATCATCTTTTGCATATTTGTGACAACTTTTGAATATATTGCCATCTTTTACAACTTTTGGACAAATTTCACATTTTGACACAAAACTTACATGAAAAATGACTCAAATGATCCTAGAGAAATTTTGAAACATCAAAATTGGTCATCCTTCAAGATTTACTTCATGGAAACATGACATTTCCAAGGTGCTCCTGCACCATACTCTTGCCCAAATGAATTTCAAGCCCTCTTGAATTTGAAGTTGTCAACAAATCTCCATCCCTTGTTTTCTATGCTTCTATTCTACCTTGAAATTTCTCTCATTCATCTTCATCTTCACCTTAGGTTTCATTTTGACCATGCAAATCAATCCTCTATCTTGCTTGCCAACATTGGGCTACTTCTCAATGTTCATCTCAACACTTTGTCCTTCTCCTATCTGTTGCATCTTGATCTGTAAATTGACCCCTGTCCAAAATATTAGCATAACAAAGAAATGATATATAGCTTCTATCACAATACCTCCACATGTCTTCAATTCTTTGAAATTCTCCACGACCAATTCATCCTTGATCATTTCTTCATCCAATCTTAACACCAACTCAATATCTCCTTCCTATGAAATTAGGTTCTTCATCTCTTCTTCATCTTCATGCTTGGGAATATCTTCATCTTTGAATTCTTCTTAAGCATCCTCAAATGTTTCTTCTTACTCTTTTATCTTCCTTAATTTCCTTCTTCTCCTTCTAAATATCTTCTAATTGAGCCATACCACTTTCCTCTTCATGGTCAATTGTCAATTGAATGCTTGTCTATACAACTGTTTCATCTTCATCATAGACTACTAGAAATATTCTTCCAATCTTCTCATCTCTTGCTTTAACTCTTTCTTCAATGCTACTATTTCTCTGTCCATCTTCTCTTGTCTTTTTCTCTTTTTCCTCTTTTCCCCTACTTGCAAATGTGTTGTTAGCACTCCCATCTTGTTCTCTACTCAAGCAAGCTTCTCCCTGCTTTACAATGTCTCAACTTTTTCTTCCCTCTCTTGGCAGCAACCAAGTTCTTCTTAACTTGCACACAACTACAACCACAAACTCTCTACCCAACATGTTTTGTGCTCTAGTACCACTTTGATGCAATGCTAGAGGAAGTAATAATCACACTTGAATACAATTTTCACAATTATAGACTCAATCCCTTCTATTCCTTCAAGTTCACAAGAAATCTACTCAAATCCATGAATTCTAAAAAGGCACAATAATGATTTTTCACCCCTTATGACCCAAACAAGTTTAATTATCTTTTCAATCTCATTATAAGATTCAATACAAACATAAAAAACCCTTAAAAAGAATGTCCCCTTCTTGAATTCACCATTCTTTCATGACTATTCTAAACATCTAGAAGCGAACCCTTAAGCAATTGTCAAACATAACATTCATTTTAGACCATACTTTCTAACTATGTTTATCCTTTTGAGCACCCACAAGAGTGTTTTAAATATATACAAAAACCAATATATATTGCTTTGGAAAGAAATGCTCAAACCATGACTGTGCAATTCTAAAATAGGCCTAATTAGGCTTAGGAACACTAGGGTCTTATTGGTTCTCCTATCTCTTGACTTGATTTCTCCTAATCAACACTTGGAACACCTCAAATAGGGTATGTTTATGGTAATTAGACTCTCAAAAGTTTCTTTTCACAAGTATTTTTACAAACCCTTGTTACTAGGCTTCCACATTACTCATAATGCACTGTATTATTAGGATGGTCAATAAAACAATGACTTTAAGCATATAAACTCTCCAAACCCAATCTCAAAATGAATAAAAAATGCACTTAAAAACTTTTCCCAATCAACTTTTCTCAAAAGGAAAACATTTATATCATTTAAAAGTTTCTCAAATATTGATTGTGTGCAAGTAATTTTCCAAAATTTTCATAAATTACAGTCTTAGGGATTCATTGCATTGACCCAAATCCAAGCATTACAAATCTGCAACTCTAGAATCTTTTAGAAAACATCTTAAGCTCCCTCTACACCAATTTTGAGGAGATTTCACTAGTCAAAAATTGAGAAACACAATTTTCTTTAGTCATTGCTTACCTAATAGAGGATTTTGACTGGTTTTGCAAAAATAACAATATCAGATTCAAAACAAGACCAATCTGCTTGAAACAAAAATCAAATGGAAGATGATTGAGAAACCTAACATTTACCATGAATTAGAAACCATTTCTTGCCCATGCAGGGCAATACACAACAAGAAAATAGTGATTTTCTTTGAAATAATGCATAAAATAGTGATTTTATTCATTCAATTTCTTATCTCCAATCACCCATGCCTTCCAAAATGGTTACAAGGCCTTTTAAAGACATTACAACATGTAATTTCAGTTTCCAACTACCTTCTAATGACCTAGAACACAACTGACCTTTCACCTTCCATGTTTAAATCATCTTTTGCATATTTGTGACAACTTTTGAATATATTGACATCTTTTACAACTTTTGGATAAATTTTACATTTTGACACAAAACTTACATGAAAAATGACTCAAATGATCCTAGAGCAATGTTGAAACATCAAAATCGATCATCCTCTAAGATTTACTTCGTGGAAACATGACATTACCAAGGTGCTCCTGCACCAATTAATTAAATAAATGAGATTTATTTAATTAATTGGGAAGGTGATTAACTGGAATAAATGGGATAAGTGGGATAATGTAATGACCTAGGGTAAAATATTACAAGATGTCTCACTAGGTCAGGAATGACTGGGTAATGTTATGACATGGACAATTTTGGGTGTCTACATTTTTCCCCTTGTTGAGATGATGTTTGAAATGGTGAGATTTATGTCAAGCAACATCATTTGAAAGAAGCTTAGGTATGGATAGAGGAAAAAATGATGATTCCTCAGCCACTTGAGGAAGTGAGGAGTAAGATGAATTAAGGAAAGGGATGATAGAAGAATATGATGATGCAAAATATATGAAGAAATGGGATGATGATGTAGGATATGGTAATGATGATGATGTCCCCTCGAGAGGATAGGCGGGTTGGAAAAATATGGGATTCTCTCAAAATAAATGAAACGATGAATGATACAAGATAGGAATTGGATGAAAGATAAGAATGACAAGTTATGCTACAATAAAGTGAGAAGTCATATGTTTGATATAGCACTAGATATTATGCACCAAGGTATTTAAGGACCAAAGTGATGATGTGTCTCGTGCCCCAACATAATACAACCTTGTCTAGATACAAGATATGAATATTAGCTAGGAATGATTTGAATTTGATGCAAATTCAAATTGAAATGATAACACACACAAGAAAGAAAGCAAGCATGCAAAAATGATACAAAAAGAACCAAGGTATTGCCCCTATCAAGTTGTAAACCAATGAGTAATTGATTGAGTGATTGATTGATGATGATAGTGTTGTCATTGTAGGGAAGGATATATCGCTATATCAACACAAGGTTGATTGATTGTTTGATTTATTGATTGATGAATTGATTGATTAGGTTTACAACATGGCTACGATCAAGACCAAAGGATGTGAGTGGATAATTTTTACAAACCCTTGTTAGTAGGCTTACACATTACTCACAATGCGTTGCGTTATTAAGGCAGTCAATAAAACAATGACTTTAAGCATATAAACTCTCCAAACCCAATCTCAAAATGAATCAAAAATACATTTAACAACATTTCCCAATTAACTTTTCTCAAAAGGAAAACTTTTACATCATTAAACCTCAAAAAATTGGCTGTGCACAAGTAATTTTCTATATTTTTCATAACTTACAGTCTTAGGGATTTATTGTATCAACCCAAATCCAAGCATTACAAAACTACAACTATGGAATCTTGTAGAACACATATTAAACTCCCTCTACACCAATTTTGAACACAATTTTCTTTAGTCACTACTTACCTTAACAGAGGGTTTTCACTGGTTTTGCAAAAATAAAAATATTTGATTCAAAACTAGACTAATCTGCATGAAACAAAAACCAAATGGAAGGTGATTGAGAAACCTAACATTTACCATCAATTACAAACCATTTCTTTCCCATGCAGGGTAGTACACAACAAGAACATAATGATTTTATGTCAAATAATGCATAAAATAGTGATTTTATTCATTCAATTTCTTATCTCCAATCACCCATGCCTTCCAAAATGGTTACAAGGCCTTTCAAAGACATTACAACATGTAATTTCAGTTTCCAACTACATTCTAATGACCTAGAACACAACTGACCTTTCACCTTCCATGTTGAAATCATCTTTTGCATATTTGTGACAACTTTTGAATATATTGACATCTTTTACAACTTTTGGATAACTTTTACATTTTGACACAAAACTTACATGAAAAATGACTCAAATGACCCTAGAGCAATGTTGAAACATCAAAATCGATCATCCTCTAAGATTTACTTCATGGAAACATGGCATTACCAAGGTGCTCCTACACCAATTAATTAAATAAATGAGATTTATTTAATTAATTGGGAAGGTGAATAACTGTAATAGATGGGATAAGTAGGATAATGTAATTACCTAGGGTAAAATATTACAAGATTTCTTACTAGGTCAGGAATGACTGGGTAATGTTAGGACATGGACAATTTTGGGTGTCTACATTTTGTCCCTTGTTGAGATGAAGTTTGAGATGGTGAGATTTATGTCAAGCAACATCATTTGAAAGAAGCTTAGGTATGGATAGAGGAAAAAATGATGATGCCTCAGCCACTTGAGGAAGTGAGGAGTAAGATGAATGAAGGAAAGAGATGATAGAAGAATATGATGATGCAAAATATATGAAGAAATGGGATGATGATTAAGGATATGGTAATGATGATGATGTCCCCTCGAGAGGATAGGTGGGTTGGAAAAATATGGGATTCTCTCAAAATAAACGAAACGATGAATGATACAAGATAGGAATTGGATGAAAGAGAAGAATGACAAGTTATGCTACAATAAAGTGAGAAGTCATATGTTTGATATAGCACTAGGTATTATGCACCAAGGTATTTAAGGACCAAAGTGATGATGTGTCTCGTGCCCCAACATAATACAACCTTGTCTAGATACAAGATATGAATATTAGCTAGGAATGATTTGAATTTGATGCAAATTCAAATTGAAATGATAACACACACAAGAAAGCAAGCAAGCATGCAAAAATGATACAAAAACAACCAAGGTATTGCCCCTATCAAGTTGTAAACCAATGAGTAATTGATTGAGTGATTGATTGATGATGATAGTGTTGTCATTGTAGGGAAGGATATATCCCTATATCAACACAAGGTTGATTGATTGTTTGATTTATTGATTAATGAATTGATTGATTAGGTTTACAACATGGGTAGGATCAAGACCAAAGGATGTGAGTGGATAATTTTTACAAACCCTTGTTAGTAGGCTTACACATTACTCACAATGTGTTGCATTATTAAGGCATTCAATAAAACAATGAATTTAAGCATATAATCTCTCCAAACCCAATCTCAAAATGAATCAAAAATACATTTAACAACATGTCCCAATTAACTTTTCTCAAAAGGAAAAATTTTACATCATTAAACCTCAAAAAATTGGCTGTGCACAAGTAATTTTCTATATTTTTCATAACTTACAGTCTTAGGGATTTATTGTATCAACCCAAATCCAAGCATTACAAAACTACAACTCTGGAATCTTGTAGAACACATATTAAACTCCCTCTACACCAATTTTGAACACAATTTTCTTTAGTCACTACTTACCTTAACAGAGGGTTTTCACTGGTTTTGCAAAAATAACAATATTTGATTCAAAACTAGACTAATCTGCATGAAACAAAAACCAAATGGAAGGTGATTGAGAAACCTAACATTTACCATCAATTACAAACCATTTATTTCCCATGCAGGGTAGTACACAACAAGAACATAATGATTTTATGTGAAATAATGCATAAAATAGTGTTTTTTCCATTCAATTTCTTATCTCCAACCACCCACACCTTCCAAAATGGTTACAAGGCCTTTGAAATACATTACAACATGTCATTTCAGTTTCCAACTACCTTCTACTGACCTAGAACACAATTGACCTTTCACCTTCCATGTTTGCATCATCTTTTGCATATTTGTGACAACTTTTGAATATATTGACATCTTTTACAACTTTTGGACAAATTTAACATTTTGACACAAAACTGACATGAAAAATGACTCAAATGACCCTAGAGAAATTTTAAACCATCAAAATTGATTATCCTTTAAGATTTACTTCATGGAAACATGACATTGCCAAGGTGCTCCTGCACCATACTCCTACCCAAATGAATTTCAAGCCCTATTGAATTTGAAGTGTCAACAAATCTCCATACCTTGTTTTCTATGCTTCTAGTCCACCTTGAAATTTCTCTCATTCATCTTCATCTTCACCTGAGCTTTAATTTTTTCCATGCAAATCAGTCCTCTATCTTGCTTGCCAACACTGTGCTACTTCTCAATGTTCACCTCAACACTTTGTCCTTCTCCTATTTGTTGCATCTTGATCTATAAATTGTTCCCTATCCAAAATAGTAGCATAACAAAGAAATGATATATAGCTTCTACCACAATACGTCCATATGCCTTTAATTCTTTGAAACTCTCCAAGACTAATTCATCCTTGATCATTTCTTCATCCAATATTAACACCAACTCAATATCTCCTTCCTCTAAAATCAGGTTCTTCATCTCTTCTTCATCTTCATGCTTGGGAATATCTTCATCCTTGAATTCTTCTTAAGCATCCTCAAATGTTTCTTCTTACTCTTTTATCTTCCTTAATTTACTTCTTCTCCTTCTAAATATCCTCTAAATGATCCCGTACCACTTTCCTCTTCATGGTCAAGTGTGAATTGAATGCTTGTCTATACAATTGTTTCATCTTCATCATAGCTAGTAGAAATCTTCTTCCAATCTTCTCATCTCTTGCTTCAACTCCTATTTCTTTGTCCATCTTCTCTTGTATGTTTCTCTTTTTCCTCTTTTCCCCTATTTGCAAATGTGTTCTTAGCACTCCCATCTTGTTCTTTACTCAAGCAAGCTTCTCCCTACTTCACAATGTCTCAACTTTCTCTGCCCTCTCTTGGCAGCAACCAGGTTCTTCTTAACTTGCACACAACCCCAACACACACAAATACAACCACAAACTCTCTACCCAACATATTGTGTGCTCTAGTACCACTTTGATGCAATGCTAGAGGAAGTAATAATCACATGTGAATACAATTTACACAATTAGAGACTCAATCCCTTCTATTCCTTCAAGTTCACAAGAAATCTACTCAAAACCATGAATTCTACAAAGGCACAAAACTGATTTTTCACCCCTTATGACCCAAAAAAGTTAATTATCTTTTCAATCTCATTGGAAGCTTGAATACA